>CAWUFW010009477.1:515000-781496 GCA_963921515.1 Calotriton arnoldi | reverse complement strand
TTGTACCGTTCGGTTACGTATTATAACAGTGCTTGTTTCCAGTCCAGGGAGGACCTGGCTTGGCAGTTCGGGCTGGACTGTTCCCATGAGGCACAGGGTCAAGACTGATTTGCATATGGCTGGGTTCAAACTGGAATGGCATGGTGAGCAAAAACGATGGATTTAGGCCCAGATCTCTGTACTGGGGTGAATGTATGATATTGTTCTGCATTCTGTCCATCAACTGTTGTTTTTGCCTTTGTCACCCCGAGTGGGACGGGTATGCCCAGACGTGGGTCCCGTGCTCTCCATGCCACTGGAATCAAGCTATCCTGGCTGAAGAGGGGTGAAACCCCGAAACCGGTCCTAGGATGCTTGTTTCCAGTCCAGGGAGGACCTGGCTTGGCAGTTCGGGCTGGACTGTTCCCATGAGGCACAGAGTCAAGACTGATTTGCATATGGCTGGGTTCAAACTGGAATGGCATGGTGAGCAAAAAACGATGGATTTAGGCCCAGATCTCTGTACTGGGGTGAATGTATGACATTGTTCTGCATTCTGTCCATCAACTGTTGTTTTTGCATTTGTCACCCCGAGTGGAACGGGTATGCCCAGACGTGGGTCCCGTGCTCTCCATGCCACTGGAATCAAGCTATCCTGGCTGAAGAGGGTGAAACCCCGAAACCGGTCCTAGGATGCTTGTTTCCAGTCCAGGGAGGACCTGGCTTGGCAGTTCGGGCTGGACTGTTCCCATGAGGCACCGGGTCAAGACTGATTTGCATATGGCTGGGTTCAAACTGGAATGGCATGGTGAGCAAAAAAACGATGGATTTAGGCCCAGATCTCTGTACTGGGGTGAATGTATGACATTGTTCTGCATTCTGTCCATCAACTGTTGTTTTTGCATTTGTCACCACGAGTGGGACGGGTATGCCCAGACGTGGGTCGCGTGCTCTCCATGCCACTGGAATCAAGCTATCCTGGCTGAAGAGGGGTGAAACCCCGAAACCGGACCTAGGATGCTTGTTTCCAGTCCAGGGAGGACCTGGCTTGGCAGTTCGGGCTGGACTGTTCCCATGAGGCACAGGGTCAAGACTGATTTGCATATGGCTGGGTTCAAACTGGAATGGCATGGTGAGCAAAAAACGATGGATTTAGGCCCAGATCTCTGTACTGGGGTGAATGTATGACATTGTTCTGCATTCTGTCCATCAACTGTTGTTTTTGCATTTGTCACCCCGAGTGGGACGGGTATGCCCACACGTGGGTCCCGTGCTCTCCATGCCACTGGAATCAAGCTATCCTGGCTGAAGACTGGTTAAACCCCGAAACCGGTCCTAGGATGCTTGTTTACAGTCCAGGGAGGACCTGGCTTGGCAGTTCGGGCTGGACTGTTCCCATGAGGCACAGGGTCAAGACTGATTTGCATATGGCTGGGTTCAAACTGGAATGGCATGGTGAGCAAAAAAACGATGGATTTAGGCCCAGATCTCTGTACTGGGGTGAATGTATGACATTGTTCTGCATTCTGTCCATCAACTGTTGTTTTTGCATTTGTCACCCCGAGTGGGACGGGTATGCCCAGACGTGGGTCCCGTGCTCTCCATGCCACTGGAATCAAGCTATCCTGGCTGAAGAGGGGTGAAACCCTCGAAACCGGTCCTAGGATGCTTGTTTCCAGTCCCGGGAGGACCTGGCTTGGCAGTTCGGGCTGGACTGTTCCCATGAGGCACAGGGTCAAGACTGATTTGCATATGGCTGGGTTAAAACTGGAATGGCATGGTGAGCAAAAAAACGATGGATTTAGGCCCAGATCTCTGTACTGGAGTGAATGTATGACATTGTTCTGCATTCTGTCCATCAACTGTTGTTTTTGCATTTGTCACCCCGAGTGGGACGGGTATGCCCAGACGTGGGTCCCGTGCTCTCCATGCCACTGGAATCAAGCTATCCTGGCTGAAGAGGGGTTAAACCCCGAAACCGGTCCTAGGATGCTTGTTTCCAGTCCAGGGAGGACCTGGTTTGGCAGTTCGGGCTGGACTGTTCCCATGAGGCACAGGGTCAAGACTGATTTGCATATGGCTGGGTTCAAACTGGAATGGCATGGTGAGCAAAAACGATGGATTTAGGCCCAGATCTCTGTACTGGGGTGAATGTATGACATTGTTCTGCATTCTGTCCATCAACTGTTGTTTTTGCATTTGTCACCCCGAGTGGGACGGGTATGCCCAGACGTGGGTCCCGTGCTCTCCATGCCACTGGAATCAAGCTATCCTGGCTGAAGAGGGGTGAAACCCCGAAACCGGTCCTAGGATGCTTGTTTCCAGTCCAGGGAGGACCTGGCTTGGCAGTTCGGGCTGGACTGTTCCCATGAGGCACATGGTCAAGACTGATTTGCATATGGCTGGGTTCAAACTGGAATGGCATGGTGAGCAAAAAAACGATGGATTTAGGCCCAGATCTCTGTACTGGGGTGAATGTATGACATTGTTCTGCATTCTGTCCATCAACTGTTGTTTTTGCACAGGTTCAAATTAAGCACTGAAATAAAACATATTATTGAGCACCAAGATACCCTTAAGGGTGACCACATGCTTTAACAATACATGTTATGTGGAGATTTAATTTTGCACTGGCAGGTCACTGCAAATATCAGTTCACAATTGCACGACATCAGTGCTAAATTCATATGTATTTAGTAGAAACACTTTACACCAAGAGCAAAACGAAAAACAGGATATTACATCTGCTCCTCTCGACCTAAAGAGTTGCCCACATTTGTTTCCAGTTGTATTAATTATCTACATACGTTTGAGGAGTTCCTTTACATCTCTCTGAGCTTTGTTAAGAGTAGTTTTTTGATAGTTTGCACTTGAGTATGACAAAGCTATATGGAAATATCAGTGGAAACTTTCATGCGTGGCCGGGAAACCAGCCAACTATGCAGTCCCAAGCCTATCAGAAGCTTTTGTGGGATCTGGGACACACAGGTTATGCAGGGCCCCTCTCTGGTGTTCTGGGTACTTGAATTCCAGTGTAACATAGAAGTGGCGGCTGGTGTTACGAGCCTTATCATTAATATAGTACAAAAGTAGTCAAGACCTGTTTTTCTGATATATTAATACAATTATCAGTGGCACAATGGGTCCTGAAAAGAGAGGGGATTGGGGGGCAGCACATGGGGGAATACCAGTATTAGGCAGAACAAAGACTGCCGAGCCAGTGCCCCCAGACCTCAGAGCCCATCTTGGGTTTGGTGCTGCAAGGGGCTTGCTCTCCAGAAACAGTCCCACCACCTTTGTCGAATTTAAAAGAGAGAAAGGTACCATTGTGGTTACACTAACAGGCCTGGACTTTTAGGAATAATCCATTCCATGTGGTCACTTCTCTTTCCGTGAAGTGCCCTGCTGCTAACTTTGGGAAGCTCCTGCTCAGAATCTGTTTACACTGGTAAAGTTGAAATGTTGGTCTGTTATCTTTTCAAGGCAAAGTTGAGGAGAGGTATTATATCCTCAAGTGAAGACCACACCAGCTTAGTCAACCTTGATGTTTCCTTTAGTTGGTCGATTCCAAAGCCTGACGTCAACTGCTGAATACAGCTAAGAAACTCTACTTGTTCCAACAGAGCGGGGACATGGGCTAAGGTGCAAGTGTGTGCTTCGTTTTACTATGTGCCGCTCCCACATCAGCCTGATGGGCAGACACAACATTGGCAACGAGGCTGTTTTTCCCCTTTCAATCATCTGACGGATCTCACTATGGCAGCTCTGCCTGAGCAAGAACTATGCCGCCTGATGCAGCTTGGCACTGCTCAGCATGGTCGCAGCGGACCTCTGCTGCCCACTTCAATGATTCTTTGCCAGCAGAGCTGACCACTTCGTTCATCCTTCAAGACATGCTCTGCACCTAAAGACTGACTCCTTCGGGCAGCACAAGGCATGGGTCATCAAGAGCATCACAAAAGACAACCTGAAGTTGTTGTCCCTGCATAATTACGCCCCTGACAGAGCATCACTGTGAACTCTTGTGTTACTCTGTGACCCTTGCTAATACTGTGCCTGCACAACCATGCAGCGGCCTCAACAGCCATGCATGGTACCACAGGTGCATTCACAAGGTGTACTCAAGTTGGCCACACAGCGTCCCAAGACAAAAACTTGCTTACTGCACAAACTCGGAAAGGTTGCCAAAGTCCATCATTGAACATTTTATTTCCGCTACAGGAAACAACCAGTGAGGGCCCCACCATGCTTCACAGTCAAGGAAATGCCATCCAACCATTCGACATGACCCTCTCATCCTTTGCATCCATGGATGGGTGGCCTTCATTTAAAATTACCTAGGGGCAGAGCAAGAGACCAGCCTTGCGATAAAAAGGTTAATCATACTATGCCTCATGTGTGAAGAAATCCATAACATTTTCCTGATGCTTCCTAACACTGATGACTATAGTAAGGCAGTGACCACCCTCAAAGACCTGTTCAGTACCCAAGTAAACCCGACTACAAAAGGCTTTATACTACACCAAGTGAAACAAAGTCCTTAGAGCTGAACAACACATTCTATGCTTGCCCCCGCAGCCTCGCAAGCACATGAGTTCACAAATCCTGATAAAAAACATAAGGGTGCAAATATCCCAAGGCTGTCACTCGTCACGACTATGAAAGGAGATCCAGCGACAGTAAAAGATGCTGCTACCCAATATGCTAACACTAGGGTGGTTGCATGAACTAGCTGATGCCCAAGCTGCTCACAATAAATCATCAATGGCAGAGGGCCCAATTAAGAAAGAACCGACTGAAGTACAAGGGGAAGCAAATCCAGCAATAAGGGAGTGGGAGTTAACGGCCAAGAAAGGAACAGACAATGTGAATATTGTAGTAATTCACAACATCAAGCCTCACTGTGCCCCGCACAAGGAAAGAAATGCTCTATTTATGGAAAGGCAGATCAATTTGTGGGAGTATTCACCTCGGTGGCTATAACCAAACTCTGATCCGACAAAACCAAAAAGCTCAGTCAAGCAAAAATATACCACCATGAAAACACCACCACCTAATAAGTCAAATGAAAAAACCTTTTCAGATCAAGAACATGTACACTTGAAATAGTCATCAATGACACAACAACTGGAAGATCAAGATCTCAGCACCAACGTGACCTGACAATACATGGATACAAAACAATTAGCATGATAGCCACTGATGCAACTTATCCCAGACTGACTACCAGAAAAAAAGCCAACCCCTCTACTGCTGCTAACCGTGACCCAAGTCTACGCATATGGTAGCTCTTCGCCATTAAGATTAGCTGACACGTTCGTCAAATGAATAGGATGCCTAAAAGGGAAGTATGTGAAATCACACATTGACTCTTCCATCCAGCCTGTTGCACTGAGACACAGGTGATTACCATTTCATGTAAGAGACAAAGTCAAACAAGCATTGGCATAGCCAATAGGTCTCGCCTTTCGGACCTTATAAGTGTTTAGCCATGCAACAGTTGATGTTGTTGCACCAAGGATATTGTGCTGCATAACTAAATACTTATAAGGTCCCAAAAGCGAGACCTATTGGCTATGCCAATGCTTGTTTTCGTATATCAGAGGTTGGGGAGTAAAAGGGCAACTGGAGTATGTAAAAGATTGGGGCAGCATTAAGTTGACATCAGAATATTCACATGGTGTAGGCTTGCCCGGTAATTACTGAGTTCTGGAAGGAGGTTTTACAATGTATATCAGAAGTCACTACCTCCATCCTACCGCAGGACCCACTGCGCTGCTTCTCAACACAAGGGTGGTAACCAGAGGCAAAGAGCTGGATTTCAGAACTTGGCTCTGGTACTGGCTAAATGCTGTAAAGCCATGTCATGGAAGGCAGCTGCAGTTTCACCCATTCACATGCGCCAAAAAGATGCGGTCAGATGGGCATCGACTGAGTTGGTGGTACGAGCAGACACCAGGGTCAGGGATGGGAGGTGTCACCCAATGGAGCAATGGGAGGTTTATCTAGAGAAGCTGAACAGATTGCCTGACACTTAGTTGATGTGAGAAGCTGTGCACACTGACAGTATATGATATGGTGTAAAACAGAAGGTACCATCGGTGATGTTTACACGGCTGCAGCTGTGCCCATCTACATGCACTGAAATACTCATCTTTTCATGAGTGAGTGACTTTATTGTGACCATTTCGTGCACTAAAACACTAACCATATGGAAACAGGAGTGCAACTTGTTCACTTAAACAAAAATGCATAAATATATTTGTAGCAACTTTATTTTATCGCCGACCAAAATAAATATTGATAATTTGCATTAAAATGTAGAAAAGAAGGGAAAATGGATAAATAGGCGAAGATTTCAAACGCCCCATCTTTGCCAGACCCTGGCTATGAGTGGTGCGACAGAACCCTCATTTAACTCCCTGATACCCAAGATGATGGCCTTCGAAATACCCCACCCAGTCACCGCGGGGTCGGTCTCCTACTGAAGCAAGAGAAGGGCAGTCAATGAAGTGACCTCTTCCACAGCCTTTTACAGACCATCCAGCCATGAATGAATGAATGTTAATGTTAATGTTAATGTTATTGGGACTTATATAGCGCTAACTGTTACCCGAAGGTGTCCTGGCGCTGTGTGAAGTCCTGGCTGAAAAACAGCGTCGGTATAGTTCTAGGCAGGTTTATTTAGAGAAAAGCCATGTTTTTAATGCCTTACGGAAAACTAGGAGATTATTCATGCTTCTCAGGTGAGGAGGGAGATCATTCCATGCTTTGGCCGCATTGGCAACAAAGCCGCCGCCCCAGTTAACCTTTTTCACCCGGGGCACCACTACTAGATTAGCATCAGAAGACCGCAGAGCTCTTTTTGGTTTATACCAGAGAAATTTTTGTTTTAGAAAGTCCGGCCCAGTTCCATGCAGGGCTCTAAAGACCAGACATAGCGCCTTGAACTGAGAACGCTTCCCTGACCGGGAGCCAATGGAGCTTTTTATTGTGGCTGAGATCGATTCGAACTTTGGTGTGCCTGTAAGAAGTCTGTCTGCAGCATTTTGAAGGATTTGTAATTTATTCAGTGATCCTTCGTGGATCTTGAGATATAGACTATTGCAATAGTCCAATCTTGACATTATTAGCGCAGTGACCACTGTTTGTTGTGCCTCTTTAGGTAAGAATGGCATTATTTTTTTGCATGACCTGAGAGTATATGATGTTAAAGAAACCACTTTATTCACCTGGTCCCTGAAGCTAAGTTTGTCGTCTATCCACACTCTCAAGTTCTTCACCTTACTAATCGGGTTTGGGAGCCGGCCTGATGCTTCCGGCCAACACCTAGGGGTCCAGAAATTAGAATTATTACCAAACAACATAACCTCCGTTTTTGTAGAGTTAAGCTTTAGGCAGTTATGGGCCATCCATGTGCCCACTGCCTTCATGCAATTTTGCAATCTCGAGGCAGTTTCCTGGATCACTTCGGGCAATATAGTCACCACAATCTGTGTGTCATCCGCATATGACGTCAAATTGAATCCGAAGGATTCAATTAAAGGAGCCAAAGACACATAAACATTGAATAGCGTCGGACTAAGCGATGACCCCTGTGGCACCCCACAGGGTAGAGAAAAGGACTCTGCTTCAAATTTGTCAAGGGCCACCGTTTGTGTTCTGTCCGAAAGGAAGGATTTGAGCAGTTTCCAGGCAGTGCCCTTGACTCCTATCTTGTCCAGACGGTCCATCAGCAAAGCATGGTGGACCGTATCGAATGCTGCGGACAGATCCAACATGATCAGTGCAGCATTTCCTCCCTGGTCAAGAATAGTCCTAATTTCCTCTGTGGATTTAAAGAGCGCCGTCCGTACTGTGGCTCTCTCTGAAACCATATTGAGTTGGATTCAATGCTTGAGATTTTTGCAAAAACTGATTGAGTTGAGAGTTCATATTTCTTTCAATGATTTTTGCCGGTAGTGGTAATCTGGAAATGGGTCTGAAATTATTTGGGTCCATAGCGTCAAGATTAGGTTTCTTCAACAGGGGCAAAATTGATACCTGTTTCCAATCTATTGGAAAATATCCTTCCCGGTACATTGTGTTAAAAATGGAAGTCAATTTACGTGACACCAGCTCTGCCACTAATTTGACTACGGCTGGTGGGCATGGATCGTAGGGAGAGCCTGACTTAACTTTAGTGAGAAGATTGAGAGTGTCAGATTCCGTTAAAAAGACGAATTGGTCAAAAAGAGGGGCATCGTTTAGTTCTCTCAAATGGCCATTTGTGAAATTATTCAATGTTTTTACTGTAGAGTGTGAGAAAGTTTGAAAAATGCCATTAACTTTGTCAAAAAAGAAATTGGCTACTTTATTACACAGGTCTTGGCTAGCAGGGATAGTGGGAGAATTTGCGAGGGCAAGTGTATTTACAATTTTAAACAGCTCTTTGGGAGAGTTTTGGGCCAATTAAATTTTATTGGAATAATACTCTTGTTTCGTTCTTTGAAGTAGCCGTTTGTATTGAACAAGACTTAGTTTATATTCCCATTTATCGTTTTCCTTGTATTCCTTCCTCCAGTTTCTTTCCAGATGTTTACAAGCCAATTTTTGGAGTCTAAGTTCCTGAGAATACCAAGGGAGGGACGGTTGCTGCCTGGTATGGTGAAGGAGTTTTTGGGTGCTAACTTGTTTCCCGCATCTTCTAACCAATTAGTGTAGGCTCTGGTCGCCTCGTCAAGATCCCTAGGGGTTGGAGTGAAAGTTGAAGTTAATAATTAATGTAGCTGTCGTATTGCAGCATGAATTGTCAAGGTGACCTCCCTGCACCCTATAACGCTTGTAGACATCATCCCCTTGACTCACACCCCCTTAACCGTATATAATTCATCACGGGAAGTGCTTTTTTTTACGTATAATGTATGTATGCATGCATGCATGCATGTGTGTATGTACGAATGTATGTGCGTGTATGTATGTGTGTATGAAAGTATCTATGTATGAATGAATGTATGTATGAATACATGTACGTGATGGGATTTGTGCAGCAGAAACATAACTGGCGAGAGACAGCGCCGAACAAGCCAGGGATATCGAAATAATCAATGTTTAGATATTTAAAAGTCTTGTTTGATGTGTTGCATTGTTTTCTGTCATTTCAGTCCGATGGAAAGGGAATACCCTCCCCCTACCCACTCCCCGTTACTGCCCCACGGTGATAGGGTTTCGGTCGTACAGATCGGAACAGCTGTTTTGTTAAAGTTAAAAATATGAAATGCAGATGGCAAGGGCGAAAGAGAAAATGTAAACAATGATTTAAAATCCGAAAATAAAAGGGGTTAGATAGTTGTGCGAGTCGGGTTAAGCCTGGTTAGATGAGGATGATCTTCAAGTACAGGAACATAAAAAAGATCAAATAGTTAAACAAGCGCTGAAACACAAGCGCGGCCCCGTGGCCGCGAAAGTTAATTGTTGTGAGAGAGAGGGGGAGCAGGAGGTGAGCCCGCGAGAGGTGCGCGCGCACGCTTGGGAGAGTCTTCACTTTTCAAGCACTGCACTCGTGCTTGTGGCGCGCCCCTACTCGCTCCTGCAAGGTGGATGCCGCCACAAGCACGAGTGCAGTGCTTGAAAATGAGCAGAGCGACGGCTAAAGGCCCTCCTATGCAGCGCATGCGCGCTGCGGAGGCGAGACCTGAAAAGGACAAGCAAATTTGCAAAAGGATGAAATGATTGAAAAAGTGGTCAGACCCACCCTATAGGGATCACCCATAGTAGTAGCCCGGAACAATCTGGCACAGTGTGGACAAGAGAATTTCAAATATAGCAATAGGATGCAAGTGCCACATCAACAGGTGATTACATCATAACAGAAATCAACGGCCCAAGATGGTTTTCAAAGAATTATTTTAAATCAGGCTACCACCAGATCTGACTCTCTAAGGCATCTTGTTACATAACAACCTTTTCAATGCACATCGGTCTTCGACATTTCCGACACCTCAACTTTCGCATATCCAGCATCGCAAATGTGTTCCAGAACTGTGTAACAGAAACTTTATCTGCAATTTGCGGAGTGCTCAACGGTAGCAATGATATTCTAGTATATGTCACGACCATTGAGCAGCTGAGAGCTCTGCTTGATGAATCCAAAATAACGACCTCCCTTACACTGTGATAAAAGTGAGTTCCTCACAACAAAATTGAGGGCCTCATTTATGAAAAGTGTTGCATTGCTGGGCAAAATCAGAATTGCAACACTTTTCATAGCGCCATCCTTGCGACACCATGGATGCGCTGTATTTACACTACGGCGCTCAATGTGGCAAGGACTGACTAGGGGGCAGATTTACAAGCCTCTTGCGCCACTTTTGCGTCACTTTTAACATGGGAAAAGTGACGCAAAAGTGGTGCAAGGGGCTTGTAAATCTCCCCCTAGATATGTCAGGAATCCTGACGTATCTGGTGGCGCAGTAATGACGCATTGCTCAAGTGTGTCGGTAAACTCACACAACTCCAGAAATGGTGTCATTACACATGGGCGAGTCCCATGGGAAAAGGCCTTCGTCACTCCTTACGCCTGCTTGAAGCAGGCGTATGGATTGTGACGCAGTCAAGTCATAGGAGTGGCGCAATGAAATCTGTGAGATTTCACTGCGTCACTTCTACAAGGCTTTTTTATGTGGGAACGCCCACCCTGCATACATTATACCTGACGCAGGTATAATGTAGCTCATGGCTTTACAAAGTAATGCATCTGCCTAGATGCGTCACTTTGTAAATAAGGCGCAGTGTGGCGCATTTTGTACGCCGCTGCAGCATCACAAAAAAGTGAGGCAAGGGCAGCACAAGCCCTCATATTTATGGGCCTGAATTCTTTGGATCACATTTTTCAGCTGAGGCGGTTTCACATGACCCCAAAAAGGTGAAAGACATCAAGAGAGACCCCAAAGCCCAAATACATTTTGCAGCAGCTTCCTAGGCATGGTGACGTTTTGCAGCCTTTTTATACCAAATCTAACAACCTTCAAGAAGCTGCTGAGAGACCTGCTCAAATAAAAGTTCCATTGGAAATGTTCAGACAAACAAGAGAAACCATTCAGATAATTCTACAAGCCTATCAAGCAAGCAGAACTATCCATAAATGTCAGCCAGAAGGACGGCTGAGCAGTTTTTTTCCAATAACAAGAAAACATCAGTTGCATATGCCTGTTGCAGACACAAAGCAGTGCTACCTGGAAATTTGAAAATAAGCTATTGCCGTGCAGTGGGGATGCTGACACATTTACATGTAGGAAAGCCACTTCCGCATACGCACTGACCACAAGCCCTTCTTCCAAGCCCAAACCCCGCCTCGCATTGAAAAATGGATTTGGCAATTGCAAGAGTATTCATTTGATCTTAAATACAAATCAGACCAAAGTAATCTTCCCACTGCCTGTCACTTCACTATCAAGCAGCCACATCAGCCGAAGCTGAGTAAGCAAAAGGCATAGAAGAATATTTTAGATCAATTTTTGAGAACACCGACTCACGAACACTCACTTAGGCTGAGATAGCCAAAGCTTTGCTAGACCATGACTCCTTCAGCCAAATCAGGGTAGCTATTCTCACCAACAACTGGTAGCACCTATTTAAGGAACAACAGCACAGTAGTCCAGAAGCCAGAAAGAGAATTCAAGCATTCAACAATGTAAGAGGCAAGCTGGCCCTAGCAGAAGATGGCCTCATCCTACAAGGAGCCAGAGTCATCATTTCCCAGCTACTAGTCTCAAACACTGATGCAAATCCCATATCAGATCCACCAAGGCACAGTTAAATAACAAGTATTTGCAATGCAATCGGTCTCGCCTTTGGGACCTTACATGTATTTAGCTATGCAGCACATTAGTCTGGGTGCTGAAACATCTACTGTTCTTTAACATGGAGGGAAAGTAAGCACCAAACTGCGGAACACGCCAGGTATGGGAACACATGGAGAGAAATATTGCCTTTCAGCAGGAAATGGTATGGTCCAACGCTCTGTTTTTAATATAAAATCAGGGCCTTCGGTGGTCATATCAGGGACCTTAGGACCTCCCATCTTAATTTGCTGGTTATCGCACCGTTCAAGAGTAAGAAACATGGAGGACTAAGATTTGCGGTCTTGGCCCCTCAGTTTTGGAACTCCCTCCCGGTGGAGCTGAGGTCAGTGACCTCCTATGCACAGTTTAGGAAACAGCTAAAGACCTGGTTGTTCTCCCAGGCGTATGACTAACTCAACTCTCTCACTATTGCAGCCTCCCCTTGACTTTAGGGCCATGAAACCGTCCGGTGTCCGTGCACTCTACAAATCCCTTTAACATAACATATCACTGAAAATACAAGATTTGAAAAAAATATTATTGTCTACGGGTGCTTGTGGAAGACAAGTTTTTATGGCCTGGAGTCTAGGGAATGCTAAAGTGATTCTGGTATTTTACTGACCTCTCCTGGTCATTTTCTATCAAGAAAGTTAAATAGAGGCAGTTGCCAGAAAAATTTTAAAAAAAGAAAGTCTCTAAGCAGAAAGCAATTCTGGTATTTTACTGACCTCTACTGGTCGTTTTCTATCAAGACAGTTAAATAGAGGCAGTTGAACAAGCAGAAAGCAATTCTGGTATTTTACTGACCTCTACTGGTCGTTTTCTATCAAGACAGTTAAATAGAGGCAGTTGAACAGAAAAAAAAGTCCCCAAGCAAAGCGGAAGCAGACAAGTCCTAGGGCTGATCTCCAGAGCCCACAAAGTACATACAACAGATCTACCAGACAGCGCTGTCTAGGCTCGACCTAAAAATGAGAATTATATGAATGGTATGGTTCATGGAGCTTGATATTCAAGTGAAGCGAACAATCACAAACTGCCTACCATGCCAAGTGGTAGGATTTGCCAGACCAACTGCCACCGATTAAGTCCATCAGCCCCATGGGTATGCCAAAGTGCTAATTTTGCTAGTCTACCCAACAGTCAACACCTGCTGGTTGTTATTGACGACAGCAGCAAGCATCCTGAGGTTGAACTGGTGAGATTCACAGCAGCGGAAGAAGTGATCCTCAAGTTAAAAAAATATTTGCAACCCATAGCATTCCCCAAGGGATCCTTACAGGCAGCTGCCCAACATTTCATCGACAATAACTGGCAAGCTACCTAAGCACCATCTACATCAAACACAGAATGATTACAGCTAGTTAGCCCCAAGCTAATGGCGAGGCTGAACATTCAATAAGAACGCTGAATAAAAAGAGGAAGAGGTAAAAAAATGGCAGCAGTCAGGGAGCTGCCAACAAATTTCTTCATGACTAACGACACACTCCACATGCTCCAAGAAAAAGTCTCCCTCTGCAATAATCATCAGGAGTCCAACTGCAGAAACAATCACTCCTAGACTTACACGTTCAATCTGAATGGGCAAGTACAAGACAAGATAGAGAAAAGCAACAAAAGATGAGCAAGAGGAGTTGAGCCAAGATTCGAGACTTGAGAGTGGATGACTCAAAACCACCAAACAGGCAGTAAGCTGAATGTATGAGGTGAACCACAGCCTTGGGCAATGACTAAAGTTCAAGGTTCTATGGTAATGGCTATGAAAGACAATACTCAAATTACTTGCAATGTGTCACAAGCTGCTGTGCAAGAGCCCCAAGTAACTTTACAAAACATGGGAACTTTCAGCAAACGTCTTGTATTATCTAATAACTATACTCCACAAGCAGTCACAGAAGAGGCCAGCCCTACAGCTGTCCACAGAAGTGAAGATGACCAGAAATCATCGCCATTGCCAAGACTGATACAACAAACTATTTTCTCCAAGAGTCATACATATTCGCTGTAACCAAATCCTAATCCATCCTAGTGGCACAAAAACTAGAGACAGTGAACAATGCTGTTTTCCTGTGCTGCTACCCTCAACCACCATTTGTGGTATATTTTCAATGTCTACATTTTGTGGGGAATGTAAGTCCACAAGTGAAGACTCCACCCAGGTAGTTATTCCCAAGCCTGACATCAGCCTGTATAAAATAAAGAAACAACCACTTGTTCTGACAGTGCCAGACTGGATGTGAAACTGAAAATGTGTGCCTCCATCCATGGCCCACCCCCACACCAGAGGCCTGTTGGCAGACATAACAGAAAGGGAGTAAGGGGATCTTCCACAGAATAAGCATACAAGATCCTTAGTTAAGAATGCTTGCCTTTTAGTAGGGGGAACACTATGACCTACTAGCTCCAGTTCTCCTATATGATCTTCATCTTGTTGTAGTCAAAAGGCAGGGTCTTCATACAAGAGTCTGGAGCAATTCAGGTAGGACTTAAATTATGTCTTTCACATTAGGCCCTTATGTTACAGCAATAGCAGGTAGGTGCTCTCATGGGCATAGCTCCGAAAATGAGTCTGTCAGAGTGCACTTCAGTGCATCCCTAAAGCAAATGAGGAGTCACACAGAGCAGGAGGGCGGGGACCCCAGAACTGTCCCAGCTTATGATAGGGCCGAGCTTTCAAGCTTCCAATCCTATCAAGAAGCTGGAAGAGGACTAGATGTGGGTCTTCCTCTTATAGCTGGCCCTGCTGCTCTTTCTGGCTCCTCTTTAGGAATCGTGGGTTGCTGGTTCCAATGTTCAGTGCCAGATTCCTGGTCTACTTCTGCCATGGTGCCTCTGGGTTGCCAGCAAAGGATAAAAGGTAAGTAAACAAAAACAGTTCAGTGTTGTTTCTCTGTGCATGTGTAAGTGAAAGTGTGTTTGTGAAAGATTGAGAGAGAATGGGATGGAGTGAGAGTGTGTGTTACTTTATATGTTTGAGTGTGTCAATGAGAGTGAAAGAGTGAGAATCAATAAGTGAGTGAAAGTGAATACGTGAAAGGAAGAGAGTAATTAAAGCAGTGTGAGTGAGTTAGAATGATTGAGTGAGGGGGAGATTGTGAGAGGGAGTGGGAGTGAGTCTGGGGTGCCTCTATTAATGGTGCAGCAAGTGAGTTGCACTAAGGCCCAGCAACTGCACCTGATGCACTATTAAAGCAGAACACCTGTACCCCAGGAGTTCATATCCGGGCCACCTGTAGTTTGAGTGAGGGTCAGTGATTGTGAAAGTGAGAGTGTGTACAAGTGAGTTTGGGAGTGAAAAATAGTGAGTCTGAGAGTGGATACATTTATGCGTGAGGGCATCCAAGGCACATTTTGAAAACAATGAGGTGAACCTGTGGCAATCCACCACTTTCAGGAATCACCAGCCGCCACTGCACTAGAGCTACATCAAACACTACCATTCAGACAGAATGACATGAAACTGAATAAAACACAACACACAACAATCACAAACGTACTATGCCTTCTGTACCACATATTTCTAAAATCTTCCCATTTGTATAGGATTATGACTGGTACCAGAGCACAGTCAGGTGAAATGTGTGGCCATCATCCACAACATCACAGGTTATTACACTACCCCACATTTTCACTTCACATGGAACTTTCCCTTGCAGCCTCTTTCTACATGGTGCTTCTCTTCTCGGACACATATGATACTGCTCCATGCAACTTCTCATGTCAGGATACTAAATTTCCTCAACTTTGCATACCAAAGGGTACTCTCTACATCCATCCTCAAGTGACAGGGTGCTACTCTTCCCTGACTTTGCTTAGCATGGGGTACTCGCCCCATACAATCTCTAGTGACAGGGCACTGTCCTTTCCCCAGTTCACACCAACACACAAGTATACTATATCCTTATCTCTTGCAACATGGTACTTCTCTTCCCTGCATCAGCAACACTTAGACATACACAATCAGCATGTATTTATACAACACAGAGATGGGTACTACACTTTCTTCCTCAGATTGCTAACTAGACTCTATATGGAGTTGAAAGTAAATACTCAGGGGCAGATTTACAAGAACTGATGCATCTCTGCATATCAGCAGAGATGCGTCAGTTAATTTGCATCACGCAAAAAAACCCTTGCGCCACCATGGATGCGTCGCATTTACAATGCAGCGCATCGTGGCGCAAGGATTGACAGATGCATGATGCATCTGCTGACGTAAAGGCAACGCATTGCTGGAGTCGTGTCGCAAGCACGACGCAACTTCAGCAATGCTCAGGAATGCCTATTCCTATTATGCTGCGTCACTCCATACGCCTGCTTCGAGCAGGCGTAAGGTTTTGACGTAGTGGCGTCGTAGAAGTGACGCAGTGAAATCTTATGTCAGAACGCCCACCCTGCATACATTATACCTGACGCAGGTATAATGTAGCGCAGGGCTTTACAACGTGACGCATCTCCCTAGATGCATCAGGTTGTAAATGTGACGCAACGTAGCGCATTGTTTATGATGCCACTGCGTCACAAAAGTGACGCAACGGGGCGTAAAAGTGTCGCAAGGGGCTTGTAAATCTGCCCCTCAGACTGCACTCTGAAAGCAATCAAGTGGATAATCTGAACTTCCTAACTTGTCTTGCAATACTAAACATTGAGCACACCATAACCATTAACATAAACTGCAATTCCTGACAACAGAAGTCTATTTTCACAGAAACTTACTAACCCAACACATGCCTTACCAACAAGATGTATGTGGCACATGCCAATACGTAAGAATCACCAACCAAACTGCTCCCCATCCTGATGAGCCTCACAGTTAGTGGGAGACAAAGCATATTTCGTAGCAGAAGTACAAAGAATAATACGACCTCCATGAATGCCAAATAACCCCACTAATTAATATGCTGAATGTCATATTTTAACACTGTATACCCTTAAACAACATAGTCTCATTTCTATCTTCAATAACCCTGGAGGTAGTCCTACTTCTCTTTTTAATGTAACCATAAGGTCATGGGTAGACTTTCCTCAACGTCTCCAGACCTGTCTCAATCAGACATCAGCTTGCTAGCCTCCTTCATGATATCAAAGTCTAGATAGCCAGCTCCTTCTCTTCAATACCCAGGTTTAGAATCCAAGACATTGGTTAGCCTCTCTCGCCAGCAAGATGCACTACTATGCCCCCAAACATTGCACTCTCTTTTTCCAACACCAACTGACTTGTGCCATAGAGGAAAGTCCCAGTTTACCTGGTGCTGCGCATTGTCACAAGTCCTTGACCACAGTGCCATAACACAAGTAGAATGCACACAGGACCCTCCAAAGGCATGGACTACCTTTGCCAAAATCAACTTAACTGGACAATCATACTGCACACTCACCATTGCTGCTCCTTATGTCACAGTTGAATGTATTACTGCCTGAAGCCCCATGGGCTATTTCAGAGTTATGCCTTCTGTAAACGAGATTTCCTGCCTCTTCCCACTGTCCTGCCAGTGCTGTTCTTATAACTCTGTCTTCATAGCTTTGTTCTTAAGCTTGGAAGTATTCTTTGGAACACATCAACTCAGTTTAAAATTACCCACAGCTGGCTACTTGCCCTTGCCAGACTTTGTCAGACATTGCCCACCTTGCTCACTGGGCTCCTCTTGCCCAGCAGCAAGCGCTGACACCATTTGGATGGATGTAATATCTCAGTCGTCAGACTTTACACTTTTAGGCGACTTCAATCTGCATCTCGAGGATTTATCAGATAGAGATGCAGTTCATTCTATTGACATTACTAACAGTTTAGGCCTCACCCAGCAGGTGACTGGCAGCACGCATTCAGGGGGACACCTGCTCGATGGATTGTTCACAAATAATAAGTCCTTACAATGTCTTCCATCGCTACCGCTCGTCTGGTCTGACCACAAAGCTGTTATGTTCTCACTCTCCTACCAAAACTCTCAGGTAGAGAAATTATAAAATAATCAGTCGAAAAGGGTCCGGCCATGGAACAAGATTGCCATCGATAACCTCGAAAGTTCCCTGTCTCAGAATCCCCCCAACTTCATAGAGGATCCAAGTGAGGCAGCTGCTGCCTTCGACGAATGGATTAGGAGTTCAATTGATCAGGTGCTACCGGTTAAATCCATCATTAGCCATAGGTCAAGACACACTGAACCTTGGTACTCTGAAAATCTTAGACTGCAAAAACAAAAATGTCGCCGCTTGAAGAGGAAGTGGAGATCTTCCTACGAAACCAATGATAGGATTGTCTTTAAACAAGCTTTGCTTAATTATAAAAAATCTGTGCATATGGAGAAAACGTGTTATTTTACTACAGCTATAATAATGGCAAAACATTCCTCAAAAGAACTTTTTTCCGTAGTGAAAAAGTTAGCCAAATGCCCCGAGGGGATTGACTTACCAATAAACCAGACCTTTTGCAATTCATTGGCTACGTTCTTTCAAGACAAAGTTAATGCGGTTTATAGTGGCTTCTCCCGATGTCTTTCTCAAGGGATGTCGCCCTCTTCAGGGACTCCAGCTATTTGCAGTGAGGAAAGGGAAAGTCCCCCAGGCACTTCAGACATCAGTGACCCCCTGAATTATCTTCTTTTCCTTCTTTAACTACTGATGAGGTCACCAATCTCCTGCTGTCCACTAAATCTGGCTCCCCACTGGATCCATGTCCCCCTAGAATCTTCCACCTTCTACCAGAAGTATTTGCCTCTCATCTGTCTCCGATTTTCAATCAAATGTTTTCCGCTGGTATATTCCCCACCAACTGGAAACTGGCGTCTGTCCTCCCCTCCTAAAGAAAGCAAACTTAGATGGGGCAGATCACAATAATTACTGCCCTATCTCCAGACTCCCTTTGCTTGCAAAAATGGTGGAAAAAGCCAGGAATAGTGTTATATCTGACCATATTGAGAGGCATGCCTTTCTGGACGCCGCTCAGTTTGGCTTTAGAAAGCACCACAGTACCGAACTGGCACTGATTTCGGCATCCGAACTGATTAGGCAGACAGTCGATGCAGGAGGCAATGCAGCATTTGTGCTGCTTGACCTCTCTGCCGCTTTTGATACTGTGAACCACCATAAACTATTGGAAGTCCTGGAGGGGATTGGCATTAAAGGGAAAGCGCTTGCTTTACTTAAATCATTCCTATCTGGCCGGGAACAGTTTGTGGCTCTATCAGAATTTAAGTCACCAAACTTCACTCTGCCATGTGGAGTACCACAGGGCTCTTCGTTGAGCCCCACTCTTTTTAATATCTATGTTGCCCCGCTGGCGAGGCTAATCAGATCTCTGGGCTTCTCTGCGATTTCTTACGCAGATGATACCCAGATTGTGGTTTCAGTGACAGGTTCACCGGCAGACACAGCAGCACAGTTCCATACCTGTCTTCGCCAGGTGGGAGACTGGATGGCCACTAATTGTCTGAAATTGAACTCTAGTAAGACTGAAGTCTTACTCTTTGGTAGCCACACTAATTTCTGGTCCTCTGCTCTTTGGCCTTCGGAGTTGGGCTCGTTACCTAATCCTACGAATAAGGTAAAGAACCTGGGAGTAACGTTTGACTCCATGCTTTCCTTTGAAGGCCATGTAAACCAAGTTGCATCCATCTCCTTCTTTACACTAAAATTACTTAGAAGGATTCTTCCATTTATTCCGGTGGATTTGCGGAAGTTAGTGATCTCGGCTCTTGTTTTATCTAGAGCCGACTACTGTAACGGTTTATTCATGAACCTTCGCAAGAAATGCTTGACCAAGTTGCAGATTGTGCAAAATGCTGCTGCTCGTCTATTGATGAACATTCCAAAATATAAATCTGCCTCCTCGGTGCTCAAAGAGTTACACTGGCTACCAGTGAAAAGACGGATCGAGTTCAAGGCTCTCTGTATAGCTTTTGAAGTTATTCATGGTACAGGGCCTACCTTTTTTAAACAGAATTTGCAGCCATATATCCCAGCCCGCCATCTCTGCTCAGCTCACGCCCATAACCTGGTAGTCCCCAGGTTCAAAAAGTGTTCTTGGGGTGGAAGGAGCTTTCTGGTCGGCACAACCAGACTTTGGAACTCACTTCCACTGAGGTTAAAAGAAGAAACACACCTGTTGGCCTTCAGGAAGGCGTTAAAGACGTGGCTTTTTAATCTCTGATGTGGTTTTAAAACGGTCCGGTTTATCTTGTCTGCTGAGCTAGCACCTTGACACCTTCGGGTGAATGTCTTGCGCTTTATAAATTTCTTTTTCATTTCATTTCATTTGATGGAGGTTTTGAGGGTGGGCGGCCCCAGACCAATCCTTCATGGACACAGTGCCATCTGCCTTCTCACGCCAGGCCTCCTCCTCTGCCAGAAATGGCTCCCAGCTGCCAGGTTGGAGGTAAGTTCTTTATTTCATGTTAGGGCCTTAGGTTACAACAATAGCAGATAGATACTGTCAGGGCTTCATCCTCCTTTCAACTGTCCCTATCTCCCTGCCTCCACTGCAGACCACGTACCAATGTTCCATTGGATCATTCGCTTTCAGCATTCCAGATTCCAGCGACAAATATACAGGGATTGGGGACACACAGGATATTACACACCTTCCATTCTTACAAAAAACAAAACACATCTGTTGCTCAAATGGGCTGTGGCGGGGGGTAACACTGGTTTACTCTGCCCTCTGCATACTATTCAAGAGCCATCCTGTGCCAATCAAGGCACAGCAAGACTGGATGAACTGGGGAAACCGGGGTCTGCCTGGGACTGATCACACCGTGCTGATGAATGGAGTTAGTTTGTGTCCGACTCTGGGGCCTTCATTTGGGTTTCCCAGTGCATTTGCGGTAACAGTGCCAGTGAGCATAAGGCCACTGGCAACCGCACTCCTAGAGCACCATCTCCTGGAAAAGCACCTACACTGGCCCACATGCAGCTAGACCGTGGCACGTGGTTTGAGAAAACATCAAGCCACCACCTAAAGCTGGAAATCAACGATGTTGCATCTGGGCAGGCTAGGGACAATAGGAGCCTGTAAGGACGTTGTATACAAATAGCCAAGGAAGTAGCAGTCACCCTTAACTTGACCTTTACTGTTCCTGCTGCTGTTTTCTACCTCCGTCTCACATATGAAGAAGGCAACAGAATATAAAGAGTGCCTTGAAGGGCCAGGTCATTTCACCCTCAGCCGTCATCCTACCACTGCACTTGACGAGGCGGGCACTCTGAGGCAAGCCTCAAATCTATTGGACTGTGCTGCCCTTATTCCCCTGTGCCTGTATGTGTACCCCGTCAGACATTCTGAGAGTAGAAGATGATGGAGCAGGAAAAATAAAAAAATGTAACCCCTAACAAATTTTAAAAATTATTAATAAAATGTTCGTTTAAATGTATTAATCAACACTGTATGTGTGGGAATGGTAACATGCCAATGTATGTGCTAAATAATCTATTAATGGATGTCCGTGTGTCTAATTATAACATAAAAATAAGTGCGTACTAATCGAAAATAAATGCATGTTTTTGTGCTTCATAGAAATAAAACGTGTCGTTGCAAAAACAATAGTGATGGTAAGTAAGGAACAGCTTAAATGATGCTTTATGCTAGGTAATAACTAATTGGGGTACGTAGATGACGGGAGGGAAACGAAAGGGTTATTTTTCTCTATTTTAATTATGTTTTGTTTGCCTCAAATTAGTGCTTCTAAAGTATAACCGAGTGGCGAGATAAAATGGCTGCCAGTGGGAAGATGTGCGCAGGCGCAAGGGAACACATGACACGGGATGAAATTGGAGAAAGCTCAACCTCGTGGTGTAACAGAGAGGCTAGGATGCAAGAAATGGTCAAGGCTGATGTGACCTAATTGAACTGATAGTGTGCCGTGATGATCAGCAGGAGTCCCGTGGGAAACCAGTTTAAGAGAAAGGACAATGACTGCGGAGTTCTCGAATGTATCGAAAGAAGTTACAAATGAACTGATCGAAGCGGACGAAAACATGTTTGAGCGTATGGGAAAGGAAATGATCCAAGGACCATTGAATCCAAGAGAACTTGATTAAAAGAATGAATATGATGACATGCATGGACCAATGGAAGAAAAGCGTGATATTAATGTGCAACAATTAGTTAGCAAAGTTAGAATTAGGGTATAAGAGGGCCTACTCTTAGTGGGAGGGGGTCAGTTCCAGTCCATTCCAGAGTCGCAGAGAGTCGCAGAGAGTCGTGTTGGTGGCGCCCAGTGCTGGGTGGTCCTGATCGATCCCTTACTGAGCGGGAGATGCTGAAAGACTGTTAGATGAGACGGGTTGCAGGTAGCTGATGCTGACGAGCTGAAGTTGCTGTTGCTGTCTTAATTTTCCAGTTGAGTATGAGAATCAGGCTATTTCTAATTCTTAACTTAGGTTAGAAATCATTAGGCTAAATTAGGAAGCTAGGCAGGTAATTAGGGTTTTGGCTTCATGACAAAAATTTCCTTTCCGCAATAAATTGATTATGTTTAATAAAATTTTGAATTAATAATGAACGATTTGATTGAATAAAGCTTAAATTCTTTCTCATGCTTTTAAAATTATATAAAATTTAAGATTCTTTAAACCAAAATGACTCAGTGGTTATTTTCCTAAGTAATTGTGACATCAGTAATTGGTTATTGTGATTCAGCTGGTCTTAATCACTATGAACTAATTTTTACATGAATGATTCATCGACAAACCAATGAGCAGGAATATCTTAAAGAAAATAACTAAAAGAAAGTGATAAGTTAAGGTAATAAGATATCCCGGCTCCTTCCAGCGATACATAAATGGTGTTTTCCATTTAGTTCTCATGCTTCTCCTAGGAATACAGAATTTCGTAAAGGTATAAAGGAAATCCAGGTGTGTGCGTGTGTGTTAGGCTATGTTTATGGGCCCCATCGTCATGTGGATGTGAGAAAATATAGTTTGCCCCTGGATGACCTATAAGTGACCTAGGAGGAGAATAGTTTTTATTGTACGCGCTGCATCAAAGATGATAAGAGATCCCTATGCTGCAGTTTGAATTTTCTTACAGGATCTTCACCCAGAGACATACTGCTGCTGAGCTCTTCTTGTAGGCTCCTCTCAACCTGCTTCTATAGGACTGAAGGGTGCCTGAAGCAGACCAGAGCATCTTTGATTTGCCGTGGGCTGATGACCGTTATGCTTCCCTCAGAAATAATTTTAATCCCCTGTAGAGATACTGCACCCCTGATTGTCAACTACGATAACTAACATCTACCTCTAGGGCCATCCAATTGGGATCATCTGTAAGACCTGAGGTGCTTGCTAGCCTGCCAAAGATTTCATGATTTGTGACCAACCATATTTCCGTTAAACACCTTTTGGCTGGGTACAGGCTGCTTTGTCATCCACCTTCTTGCTACTCGTGTTCACACCAGGACCAAACCTCTAAGCCCTATACATCAGCTGAGCTGTATTCCACCAAGCACTCTACCATCTTTATGAGCTAACAGAATGAAACATTTGGGCTAGGAGTAGACAAATAGTGCAGTAGTAGTCAAGGGACTGCTGTTGAGGCATTGCCCCCTCATATGCCCTCCTCGTCCCAGCCCTTACATTAGTGAGGTGATCCCACCTCCCGACAGGCCATCTAGAACGCTGGCCTATTATGTGAACTATATAAACCCTTCCTACCCACCGCCATGACTGTTTTTTTTCCTGTCTGACTGACGGGCTGTCGGAACGCATGGTACGTTGCTTCGGGTGATGTAAGCGTTTTGTTTTGGTGTTTTGGCTTGTGAGGTACTCACTAATGTAAGGACCAGGACGAGGAGGACATATGAGGGGGTAATGTGTCATTATTTACAGGTAATCTTCATGACCCCGATTAAGGTCCTCCTCGTGCCAGTCATGTTCCCTCCCTCCCTCCTGCTATGGTTGTGTCTGGTCTTGTTACTAACAGGCATGGCGGTGGGTGGGAGGGGTTTATATAGTTAACTTTAAAAAAAAGACTAGCGTTCTAGATGGCTGTCGGGAGGCGGGATCACTTCACTAATGTGAGGACTGAGACGAGGGGGACCTTAACCGGGGTAAGGAAGATTACTGGTAATAACACATTTGTGGCCTACAGTGGCACTGTGCTTATTACCTAACTTATTGATCCAGGTTTCAGACAATTAACCCATTTTCTTCTGATGTGCTGAATTGTTTATTGCAGTGGGATATTGTCTACGCTATCAGGGTTATATTCCTTCTTACCTTCAGTACCTCTAAATAATCAGTAAAGCAGTGCTTTATTTGCGCAAGGTGTTGTTGGTGGTGGAAACTGGCACTCATTTTTCAAGATAGTGATTTATCTTTCACCATCACACTTTGACCCAGAGTGAGAGAGCTAGGCAGAAAAGGGAGAAGGCAGGTGAAATTGAAAGACTGGAAAAGAGTAACAAAGGGAGAATGCAGGGATAAATACAATTTACAAGATTTAAAGAGAGAGGAAATGTATAGTGGTGGAAACATAGAGGCATAAGTTGGAATCAAGACCAGGCAAATTTGGAATTCGACAATCTCAGCATTCAGCACAGGCTTCTGAGAAAACCTTTGGGTCCCTCCCGTACATTTATTTCCTTTTACAAATTTAAGTACTGGGGTGAGGAACATCACTAACATTGATTCAAGCACAACGGTGGGAACATCTGTACATAATCTCCTGGAAGCACAGGTAGAACTCGGATTGTCCACCCTCACTTGCCCAGTTCCTGACAGAAAGCATTGCAAGTAGAAGCTTGCTGTTTGTGCCAGCTAACTGCTACTAAGCACAATAGGCCTGATACACAAAGGTAAATTACAGTTTTGAGTAAGTTTATGCTTTGCAGTAAGTTTACAAATTTCGGTATTCACAAACTCTGAATGTAGATTTACTACAAAAGTGTAACTTACATGTCTCCACCCCCTTGCATGATGGGGTGGAATCATAATAGTCCTAATTTTCGAGCATAAAGTTACTGCACGTAACTTACAACTGTATGTTACTTCTTGCGGAGACTCCACAATTGGAACGGAGAACTCTGCACTGATCCAGCGCTTACAATAAAAATATTTTCTCCTACTATGTTTTTGGGTCATCCAGGTGCAACTATTTCTCTAACACACTCACACTATATCCATATGACGGTGGGGCCCATAACACCGCATATACATTCACTTACTCATTTATTTCCCTGGATTTTCCTCCGACATGAAACCTAGGAGAAAAACGATTTGCTGGAAGGAGACGGGATACCTCTTTTATAAAGACACAATAAATTTCATTTGCTTTTAAGGTATTCCGCTCATTGGTCGATGGACCAACTAGTAGGAATCAGTTGATGGTGATTAAGACCAGCTCAATCACAATGAACTCTTTTACCAATACATTATTAATCATTATGCTAAAGAAAGTCACTGAGTCGTTTGTTTAAAGAATAATAAAGTTTATATAAAGTTTTGAATGCAGAAAATTCAGGATTAATTTATTATTCAGATCATTGCGTTTATCATCTTTATAAGAATAATTGCAAATTGCATGTCACTTTTATTAGACCGAAAATGAAGTTATCATCTAAAGACTCTATAGATCAACCTATCTATCTCTTGGGAAATCCTAATAATTCTAATATAAATCTTGTCAAATGCTAGTTCTCCTAAAGCGGCATTTCATACTCAACTGGAAAAGGAAAATAACAGCAGCAACATTAGCTCGTCAGCATCAGCAACCGCAAACTCTCCCATCTACAGCATCTAACTTCTTCAGCATCTCCCGCAGCATCCCGCAGCATTCTACCCCTCCCACCAAGAGTAGGTCTTCTTATACCCTAATTCTAGCTTACAGCATAAAATGTTTCTTCTTACATGGCACGATTCATTCTCATTGGTCCAAAACTCAGGTCCCTATACATTCTAATCAAGCTTCCTGGTCTTAACTAGTTCCGTGAGGAATGTCCATGCAAGCATCGTTTCCCACAGTTCATGCACTCGCTCATCCGTTTCGATCAGTCCAAATTGTTTCTTTTTCTGCAACAATTGTATAATAATGTTTTTTTCTATTGATTCAACCAGGCTTCTCACGCTTCTTGCTGATCATCTTGGCACACATCTGCTCAGAAGGGTCACAGCAGCCTTGACCATACTTTAATCCTAGCCTCTCGGCATCAGCACGTGATCATCTCTTTGCAACAGCCTCTCTCCTCTATCACGTGGTTGCATCCGCTCCTGCGCACTCTAATAACTCGCGGCCATTTTATATTGCTGCTCAGCAGGCCTAAAGCGCACTATTTCTAAAGAAAACAAAATGTTATTAAAACAATGAAATATAAACCCTTTCGTTTCCCTCCCGTCTTTCTACGTACCCCAATTAGGTATTACCTAGCAGAAGCCACATATAAAGCTGTCCCTTACTTACCATCGCTTTATTTTGCAACAACACATTTTATTCAAAGCACGAAAACATGCATTTTATTATCATTTTAGTACGCAAAATATTATGTTATATTAGAAACGTAAACAACTATTAGTTCATTACTTTGCACATAAAACTGCGTGTTATCCTTTTCCCAGACATACATTGTTGGTTAATTACTTGAACGAACATGTTTATTATTTTTATACGAAAATATTAGGAGGTTAAAATTTTTATATTTACCCTGCTCCATCAACTCCCCCCTTTGGTGATTTTTAACATCACCACACAAAACCCAAGTTATACAATTTTCTCAGACAGCATATATCTTTTATCCATTTGCTTTTGTTAGTTTTATACTTCTGTATCGCTTTCAACTTGTCTCTTTGTCTTCTTGTACAGATTCTCTTTTATTTCTTCTAACTCTATTTCACCTATTTCTCTCTCTCTCTCTTTGTTTATCATATTTTCTTTTTCTAACTTTTTCTGCTTTCTTCGTCTCTTTATACATGTTACTGCAAGCTTCAATACTAATATTATTATTATTATCATGGTTGCTATTATTATTACTTTCCCTATTATTAATCCACTCATTCTTGTTAACCAATTCGTTACAGAAGAAAACCCTTTACCAAGTTTTCCCCAAACACTTTCAACCTCCAGTGGTACTAGTTCTTTGTGCAGATTTGTAATATTTGTTATATACTTCTGTATATTTTCGCTTTTATCAGGAATGTAAGTGCAACAATGTTGGACTTTCAGCATTCCACAGACTCCGCCCTCTTTCGCCAAAAGAATGTCAAGGGCAAGACGATTTTGCATCACCATAGCTCTCATGGCAACCATTTCGGTATTTACCATTAAGAACCCTCCAGCAGTATCTGTAGATAAACGATCTACTACTGTGGATAATTTCCGAATTCTGAATGCATTCAAAGATATTCCCACTGCTGGTATCAATGCACCAAAAATATCACCTACTATTTCTGAAAAACTTTCCCTTTTTCTACGTGTAAAGGTATTTATCATTTTGTGTGTTCCTTTTTCTTTTCTATCCACATGAAAAATCTTTGGAAAGACCAGGCCTAAATAACATGATCCATACCAATGGTCCGGCAACCTATAATAAGCCCTATTCCCACAAACATAATAAATCCCTGGAAATATTGGATCTTTTCCCCCTTTGAATCCCCATCCACCTATAATTAGGTAATTGTCATAGCAATTACTGGAACCCACAAAATAATTGTCATATTTTGTCTTATTTCTTCTAATGCACAACCTTCCCTGTTGGGGCCAATCCAGAGTCATAGCTGCATTTATCTTTTTCTTGTCATGATTATCCTCCTCAAACGCCCAAAGAGGTGTTTTTGTCTCTTCAATTACTTTTCTTTCAAATTTCACTCTTCTTTCCTCAACCATTTCTAGAAATACTTTTTCTTCTTTCTTTAACTCACAGGTAAGGTTGTACCTAAATATATTATCTAATGTTAATATCTTATCTTCTAAGAAATATTCTCCAAAAATCTTTCCTTCTTTTATTTTATTAAGCTCGGGAACTACAGAAACCTTTGCAAAAATCCTATCTACATCAGTGTAATAATATTCTAATCTGCCTGTTTTATAAAATAAGCTTGCTAATACACTACATGTTATTCCATACGTCAAAGGGAGGTGATGATAAGTCACACCCTCTGCTACAGATGCAGGCAACTGCATACAAACATAACAATCCCTTACATCCATTGTGTCTACGTACTCATACAGTAATTTAGTAAACACATTCTTTGAAAAATCTGTTATTGATTTATCCTTATGTAATTCTGCACTACTCCTTAAAATAACTGGCTCTTGAGTGTTAGCTCCTTTTTCCTTTTCAGTGTTATTAGACTTTTCCACTACAGCTAAACTAATTGGAATAGTTATTGCTAAAACTACCCATACTGTTATTAATAATCCTGTACAAAAACAGCACATTTTGCACCATCTTTTTAAAAACTCGCATTTACATTTTCTATCTCTAATATTCTCCATTTTGTACTTGTTTTCTAGAAAATTGTGTCACTACACCTCAGAAATGACTTGCTTGCCACTCTGTGCTTTCAGAATGTTGTCTTTGCTTGGTTCTTTCTTCAATTCTTTCTCAGAATTCTTTCCTTGTCACATCCGGTAATTTTGTCAGTTCAGTGTTTTTGTCAAATCCGGTAAACTATCTACAGTGTCAAATCCGGTAAATTATCTACAGTGTCAAATCCGGTAAATTATCTACAGCAACCACTTCAGGTTTGTTTCTTCAGGTTTGTTGCACTTCACTTTCTCCCATCAGGTTTCTTTGTTCTGGGTTCTTGTGAGTGTTCAATTCTTCTTTGTAGCTAGTCAGAGCACGATACAACCATTCAGGTGATCTGTACTTCTGATTCACTTTCCTTATTCTTGTTGTTTTCTGCAAGTGTTTACCACCTTGTTTTCCTTGCTCCTTTTGACTTGTTATTTCATTCACTTGTTCAGCACTTTTTCCATCCAATTTTACTATTCTGTATCTTAATTTTCTTACTTCGTCGGGCCAATTGTCTCCTTTTCTTGGCCTTTTTGCTTCACTTCCTTTTTCCTCTCTTTCTGTTTTCCCATTTCTTTTTCTTGTCTCTAGTTTCTCATTTCTTTCTTCTCCACTTTCTTCTGATTCTGTTTCAATCTTTTCGTTATTTCCTCTTATTTTGAAACTAATTATTTCGCTTTCAGCTACTTGTGGTTCTTTTCTTATCTTCCTTCGTTCACCTACTTCTGTCCCTCCTCGAGGTTCTTTCGGTTTTGTGTCAGTTTCTCTATCTGCTTCTAAATTTCCCTGTTCTTGTGTTTGACTATCTGTCCCTACTGCTCCTCGGGGCTTTTCCGATTTTTCTAGCTTTTGGTCTGAAACTCTCCCTTCTTTATCTATTAAAATTATCTTCGAAGGAATTCTACCACCACTTGTACTTGGTTGTTCACTGTCACTGTTTTCTGGCTCAGTTTCTTCTCTTATGCTTTAAAAATTCCACTTTGTCTTTATAATTTCTTCTTCTTCTGACTGTTCTGTATCAGATTCTGAACTGGTATCAGATATTTCCAGATGTCGACTTACAGGTCGATCTTCAAATTCTGGAACTTCAGCTATTTCCTCTATTTCTTCTTCTTCTTCTATCGTTTCATTTGTAGTTGGGTCTCCCAGATGTCGACTTACAGGTCGATCTTCAAGTTCTGGCACCCTGTTTGTCTCCTCTTCTCTTTCTGATGCTGAACTGTTGTCTATTATTTCCAGATGCCGACTCACAGGTCGATCTTTGGGTTCTGGAACTCTGATGGTGTGGCTGGCATGAACCCAGTGTTTCACTCCTGCACACTTAACTGCGGTCGTTGTCACTAGGATCACTTGTCGTGGTTCGTCCCAGCGAGGAACCAAACAATTTCTTCTCCGGTGGACTTTTATTCAAACCCAATCTCCTGGATTCAAGTCGTGAGCTGGTTTTCTTTCAAGAGTGGTCGCATCCGGTCCAACCTGATGAAACACAGAACGCACCACATCAGCCAATCCTTTGCAATAATCCAGTACTAGATCATCAGTTATAGTCAGTAGCTTGTTGACAGGTACTTGTGCTTGTCTCATTGCTCGTCCCATGTTTATCTCATGTGGACTGAGTCCAGTCTTCCTTTCCGGAATACTTCTGATTGTCATCAGAACCAATGGCAAAGCATCTGGCAATTTCAGTCCTGTAGCTTGACACATTTTTCCTAACCTGTTCTTGATTGTTCCATTTACTTGCTCTACTATTCCAGAAGCCTCTGGTCTGTATGCACAATGTAGTTTCTGTTTAATACTAAGGGCTTCACAAATCAGTTTAACTAATTCGTTTTGGAAATGTGTTCCTCTATCTGTTTCAATCGTGACTGGAAAACCATACCTCGGAATGAATTCTCTCAGCAAAAGTTTTGCTACTGTGATACTGTCATTCCTTCTTGTTGGATATGCCTCCACCCAACGGGAAAACAAACAGACGACCACTAAAACATACCTCAATCTGCTGCAAGGTGGCATTTCTATGAAATCCATCTGCATTCTGGTGAAAGGACCCCCTTCTCGTCCTATTCTTCCTAGACTCACTACTGTCTTCCTTCCTGGATTTAACTGTTGACAAATCAGACATCTTTGACAAAGACTCTCAGCTATGGCTCTGAATTTTGGATTGTACCATGTTTGTCTAAAAAGTCTGATCATTGAATCTCTCCCAATATGGGCTTGCCCATGGTACATCCGTGCCATGTCAGAAATCATGCTATCAGGCATAACTGGTCTCTCATCCCTGTAAACCCATACATCAGTTTCTTCATGTTTCCTACATCCTGCTTTTAGCCACGTATCTTTTTCTTCATCTTCTGCAGCCTCTTGTAACTGTCTTACCTCATCCCATGTTTCAATTGAGTTAGTAAAAGCAATGGACAAGAAATATGCTCTCTTCACGCGGCATTTGTTTAAAGAGACCACATTCTTTGCACAGTACTGTGCCATTTCATCAGCATATTTGTTGCCAACAGTAATGTAGTCTTCCCCATTTTTATGTGCATTGCACTTCACTACAGCAATCTCTTTAGGCAGCTGTATCGCCTCAAGCAACCTTTTCACAAAATCTCCATTCCTTATGGGTGTCCCTGCAGATGTCAAGAAACCCCTTTGTGACCAAATCTGACCAAAGTCATGAACGACACCAAAGCCGTACTGACTGTCAGTCATAATCGTAACCCGTACATTTCTTCCCAACTTACATGCTTGAATCAGAGCTACTAATTCTGCAACTTGGGCAGACCGTACACCTTTCAGACAAGATGCTTTCAAAACAGTTGCTACTGTGCAAACTGTATATGCTGCACTTAGAACTCCATCACTCGTTCTCAAACATGAGCCATCCACAAACAGAATATAATCTGATTCTTTTAAGGGCTCCTCTCGGATGTCAGCTCTTGGTTTAGTACAGTATTCTAGCACATTCAGACAATCGTGATCTACTTCATCCATTTCAATCACATTCTCTTCATCTGGCAATGATGTTGAAGGATTTACATTCATACATCTGTCAATGGTCACATTATCTGCACTCAAAATTACCTTTTCATACCTAGTCAGCCGACTATGTGTCATGTATTGTGTTTTCGTTCTTGTCAAGAGAATTTCCACAGAATGGGGAACATACACTCTCAATGGATACCCCATCACTATACCTTCACTTTGTTCCAGACTCACACAAGTAGCAGCAACCGCTTTCAAACATCCAGGCAACGCTCTGGCTACAGGAGTCTAACACAGCAGAAAAATATGCAATTGGTCTTTTCATAGTTCCATGTCTCTGTACCAAAACTGAAAATGCACATCCATCTCTTTCACTGCAAAACAGCTCAAAATCTTTCTCATAGTCAGGCATTCCTAATGCTGGAGCCTCACACAGTTTCTTTTTCAGCTCTTTGAATGCTTTCATTTCTTCATCATTCATTTCAAAAGGATCTTTAACATCCTTCTTTGTCAGTTTCTGCAATGGTTTAGCAATTAGTGAAGAACCACTTTTCCATTGTCGACAATATCCAACCATTCCCAAAAACATTCTTACCTCTCTTTGTGTCATTGGAGCTCTCATTCCTTGAATCATTTTTATTCTCTCTGTCGTTACCTTTCGTACTCCTTTCTCAATTTTATGCCCTAAATACTGGACTTCTTGTTTACAAAACTGCAATTTTGAAGGGGACACTTTATGTCCTCTTTTTGCTAAATGGTTCAGCAAAGCAATCGTGTCATTGACACAGGCTTCTTTCATTTTTGATGCCACCAGTAGGTCATCAATATACTGAACCATTACTGACTTTTCTGGCATTCTTAAGTCTTCCAATGATTTCTTTAAGATCTGATTAAAGATTGAGGGACTCTCTGTATACCCTTGAGGAATTCGGCACCTTGCCAAAATACGCTCTCCAAACCTAAACGCAAATATTGGCTGGCTATCTGGATGTAATGGAATAGAGAAAAATGCATGACATAAATCAATCACAGTGTACCACTCTGCTTCGCGTGGAATCTGGTATAGAATCACGGCAGGATTCGGTACTATTGGGCAACAAGGTACAACAATTTTGTTTACCTTTCTTAAATCCTGTACGATTCTATATGTTCCATTTGGCTTTTTCAGTCCCATTATTGGCGAATTACATGGACTGCTCATGATTTCTTTTAGAATTCCTTGTTCAATCATTTTATTTATTACTGGCGTTATTCCTTCAATTATTTCCGGAGTCAATTTATACTGAGGCGTATTTGGGTAACTCGTTCCTTCTTTTATGGAAATTTTTACGGGATCTACTCCTTTCATTAATCCTACATCTTCTCCTGTCAAGTCCCACACTTCTTCTTTTACTGTTCCTTTCAACTCAATTGGGATTTTCTCTGCATCAAATACAGGAAACAAATGATTTACTTCTGGTTCCAAATTTACCATTGTCATTTTGTACAGCACATCCTCATCTGGAGTCTGAAATGCAATTCCGTCTGAGTACAATAAATTGTGCAGTTCATCTTGCACAATAAATCGCGTCCTAAAAGATTAACGGGACTACAATCACACACCACAAATCGGTGCATTTCATTAAATGGACCAATTTTCACCTTTACTAATCTAGTAAGAGGCGTTTCAATCTGCTGATTGGAAACTCCAACCACTTGTATATGTTCACCTGAGAGAGGAAGATTTGGAATTTCCACTGACCTAACAGTAGAACGGGTAGCCCCAGTGTCAACAAGGAATGTTATATTTGCACCATTCACTTCTCCATCCACAAATGGACCTGACTGGTCTACCTCTAGAGTTGCGCCAAGCACGCACTCTCCCCTCTCTTTCAGACACCGTCATGAGCTTTCATACGACTCATCCATCTCTCTGTCGCAACCAATATTGTGAGATTTCAGCTGCACGTGACAACTGTTTTACCTGTTCTCCTCCGTAGAATCCTGTTTCTGCACTGTACTTCTGTTGATTAGCACTCTTGGGAAGTGGTGGTTGCGGCACCTGACCTTGTTGAGTAACTACCTCACTCTGCACCTGTGAATTTAATGTTTGATTTTCTACATTAGGTTTAGGAGGAAATTTACACTCGTTTCTCCAATGCCCTAGCTTTCCGCAATTGTGGCATGGCCACTTTTTCTTCGCCTCATCTATGCTCATTTGTCCTTTTCCTTTACCTATATTAGGTCGGGATTTAAACTGTCCTGTTTCACTGCTAGCATTATTCAATTCAGCTTCTTGCTTCTCTGCAACTTTCACCTGTGCCCACATGGCTTTTTCTTTCAATTTACGCTGTTTACTCTCAATTTCATCACTGCAATACTTAGCATATCTCAAAACTTCGTCCACTGTGCTATTCTGCCACCCTATCAAATGCTGCTTAATCCTTTCACTTATCTCCGGTGTTAATCCATACACGAACCTATATACAAAATGACTCATGTCCTTCTCATTTAACGTCTCATAACCACTATACTGTTTGAAAACCAACAACAATCTCTCATAGTACGCATGCACTGATTCTTTGCTTTCCTGTGTTGTTCTGTCTATTTTCACCCAATCTGTTTATTTTGGTGGAATTTTATTCTTCAAAAAGGTAACTACCTGATCATATTTCCGCATCACTTCTGGACCTGGCGCTCCTGTTTTGGCATCCCTTGGATATTCTACAGTTGGCCAATCAATTGTAATCTTACATTCCGTCCATAAATCAGCAGGCAATACTATGTCAAACAATCCATCTAGATCTATCCACAGCACTTTTGACACTTTAACAAATCTCTCCACTTGTCTGTACCATTCTACTGGTTTCTCTCTCAATTTTGGGAAGTCATTTGTAAATGACAGTATATCCTGTCTGGTCCACGGAACATGCACATAACTACCACCTGGTGTTTCTCTCATTGGGTACTCTCTGGTAACTGGTTCCTTATCTGTCATTGCAAAAGCTAAAGCTGCTTTATCTGTCGTTTTCTCATTCCTCTTTGTCCATCTGTTTCTCCATCTATCCACATCACCCCACTTTCTCAATAAAACAATCAGCTCTTTTATCTGGGTCAGTCTTCCTGATGTGTTCAAATTTTCTATGTCTTTCTTACAAAAATCTACTCTGTACGGTTTCTGCAATGTTCTCACTTTCACAAATTCCACTCCCAATTCACCTGCAATCTCCTCCAATTTATCATGTAAATTTCTAGCTCTCCATGTAAGACTCTTACACAAAAACATAATCTCATCATCCTGATAATTCTTTAGTTTTTCCGTTCCAATTGTTCCCAAAATCAACTCTTCCATGTCTATTTTTAACCTAATTACATCTAATGGTTTTTCTTCAGGTTCTTTCGCCTTTAGTGCTTTCATCCATTCATTTAACTCTTCTGGAGTCGGACCTACAGGTGTACTATTTAATTCAATCCAATCACTGGTTCTTTCTGGTGTTCCTGATGCGGACTCTGTCATCATAGGTATTCTTCTAACCTCACTCTCATTTATCGTCAAATTTGTAGGAGGACTCGGTCAACACGTACTCGCCGAATTGTGTGCACCTTCTTTATTCAGTTCCATCCCTTCTCTTTTTCTTTGCACATGTGAATTCATGGGAATCACCAAAGAATGTTCATTTATTTTCTGATTTTCAAAAATTGGCATTACTGGACCTATCGTTACTGGTACAGTTACAGCTTCCATATTCTTTGTCAATTCTCTTATTTTCTCTGTCAATTCTTTTGTCGTTTTTGCTAGTTCAATTGCATTGTCACTTTCTGTCTCATCATTTTGTGAAATTTTAAATGTTTCTTGTGACCTATTTATTTCATTTCTTCGTTCGGGTTTTTATTCCTCTCAGTTTCCATTTGCGGTGCATTAGGTGTCACCACTACAGAAGTCTGTTGATATGGAGGTAGATTTCTGTTTAAAATATCTTCCAGCAATTCGTCATCTGTTTCACTACCACCATACACATACTTTTCTACCACTACATGTTTCTTTTTCTCAGTACACTTTCTCTTTGCTTCTTCCTCAACCGCAAAAGCTGGAAACAAACCTCCTGCCATGTTAGCGTATCTCCAACGCTTTACTCTGTCCTCATGATTTATTCCCCACAACCTTCCTGGCATAAACTCATGATTCTTCAATCCTCTAGATCTCTCTCGTTCATACATCTCATCTTCCCATTCCGCTAAAGCTTCAAACTGTGTTGGTCTAGGTCTAGGTTCTAACATCACCATCTTTTCTCTCAAGTTCCGTAATACAGCTACATTAAATGAACCATTTTCAGGAAAAGCCAATGCTCCATCGTTCTTGGTGTATTTTGTCCAATTTTCTAACCAAATGCATGTATGATATCCATATTTCAGCATCATATGTGAAGCTGGTGATTTCGGCGGAGGAATAATTTGTCCCTCTCTAGTCACTACCTTTTTGTCCTTCTTAAAGAAATTCTTAACTTTCGACATCCAAGACGTTTTCTCTTTTCCATACTCATAGTACGTCATGATTCACAACCTTTCTCTCCTACAACAATCGGCAAATCAACTCTTTTCCCTATGCGTTTATTTCAACCAATGCTAGCACGACTCACACCAACGCTCCAATCACAACGATTTCTGTCTACGGCGCACTGTCCAATCCCAGCGCGGCTTTTGTCTACGTCACTTTGCTCCTGTTCTCATGTGACTAGCGCACTGTCCAATCCCAGCGCGGCTATTGTCTACGTCACTTCTGCTCTTGACCCCTCCTTTACAAAATTTATCGGCAATTTCTTTTTCAACAATTCCTGTTAGTTACAACATTTTATCCACATTTCCATTGTCTGATTCGCTAAACCGAAAAGATAGCTTTGACCATTCACACAAGAATTCTGTATTTTCCAGTAGGCAGCGCTTACCTCTACCCTACCACAGAACTTTCAGTTACGTCGATAAAGTAGCACATCCCTCTACCTTACCCTTCTTTCAAGCAAACGATAAACCTGTTTCTCTGGGGATAAAACACATGTGGAGACTATACTGCTCCTGAGAATTAAGGCCAGAGTTTCACAAGAAAACCGGTCACTATTTCACTTACACACCTTTTATACGCAAAAATGTCCCTGTATAACACAACCTGTGTTATTACCAAATTGAACTCAGACAGTGTAAAATTCCATGCGACTTCTCTTGCCACACGTGTTCCACTTCCTACTTCCCAGAAGCGTGAAAACTTACATATAACATAACGCAACTCAACAAAAAGTGTTAGACATAAACTTATCAATAATCTATAATCAAAATTCAATAATCACCAAACTAATCTATAGTAACCATAACTCTGCTACCAAGAAATCTGATCCAGCGCTTACAATAAAAATATTTTCTCCTACTATGTTTTTGGGTCATCCAGGTGCAACTATTTCTCTAACACACTCACACTATATCCATATGACGGTGGGGCCCATAACACCGCATATACATTCACTTACTCATTTATTTCCCTGGATTTTCCTCCGACATGAAACCTAGGAGAAAAACGATTTGCTGGAAGGAGACGGGATACCTCTTTTATAAAGACACAATAAATTTCATTTGCTTTTAAGGTATTCCGCTCATTGGTCGATGGACCAACTAGTAGGAATCAGTTGATGGTGATTAAGACCAGCTCAATCACAATGAACTCTTTTACCAATACATTATTAATCATTATGCTAAAGAAAGTCACTGAGTCGTTTGTTTAAAGAATAATAAAGTTTATATAAAGTTTTGAATGCAGAAAATTCAGGATTAATTTATTATTCAGATCATTGCGTTTATCATCTTTATAAGAATAATTGCAAATTGCATGTCACTTTTATTAGACCGAAAATGAAGTTATCATCTAAAGACTCTATAGATCAACCTATCTATCTCTTGGGGAAATCCTAATAATTCTAATATAAATCTTGTCAAATGCTAGTTCTCCTAAAGCGGCATTTCATACTCAACTGGAAAAGGAAAATAACAGCAGCAACATCAGCTCGTCAGCATCAGCAACCGCAAACTCTCCCATCTACAGCATCTAACTTCTTCAGCATCTCCCGCAGCATCCCGCAGCATTCTACCCCTCCCACCAAGAGAATGTCTTCTTATACCCTAATTCTAGCTTACAGCATAAAATGTTTCTTCTTACATGGCGCGATTCATTCTCATTGGTCCAAAACTCAGGTCCCTATACATTCTAATCAAGCTTCCTGGTCTTAACTAGTTCCGTGAGGAATGTCCATGCAAGCATCGTTTCCCACAATTCATGCACTCGCTCATCCGTTTCGATCAGTCCAAATTGTTTCTTTTTCTGCAACAATTGTATAATAATGTTTTTTTCTATTGATTCAACCAGGCTTCTCACGCTTCCTGCTGATCATCTTGGCACACATCTGCTCAGAAGGGTCACAGCAGCCTTGACCATACTTTCATCCTAGCCTCTCTGCATCAGCACGTGATCATCTCTTTGCAACAGCCTCTCTCCTCTATCACGTGGTTGCATCCGCTCCTGCGCACTCTAATAACTCGCGGCCATTTTATATTGCTGCTCAGCAGAGCCTAAGCGCACTATTTCTAAAGAAAACAAAATGTTATTAAAACAATGAAATATAAACCCTTTCGTTTCCCTCCCGTCTTTCTACGTACCCCAATTAGGTATTACCTAGCAGAAGCCACATATAAAGCTGTCCCTTACTTACCATCGCTTTATTTTGCAACAACACATTTTATTCAAAGCACGAAAACATGCATTTTATTATCATTTTAGTACGCAAAATATTATGTTATATTAGAAACGTAAACAACTATTAGTTCATTACTTTGCACATAAAACTGCGTGTTATCCTTTTCCCAGACATACATTGTTGGTTAATTACTTGAACGAACATGTTTATTATTTTTATACGAAAATATTAGGAGGTTAAAATTTTTATATTTACCCTGCTCCATCAGCACATAAAAACATAGGACCGGCAAAGGTGTAAACTACAAAGTACAGTTTGAGACTCAGGCCCAATGGGCCTGATTCACAAAGGTAACTTACACTTTTGAGTAAGTTCACTACTTTTTGGCTATACAGAATCGTAAAAGTGTAACTTATATGTCTCCACAAATTTGAAGAGCCTGTGGGCTATTCTAAAACTGCAGGGACTATTCACAAAAGTAACTTACAATTTTGAGTAATTTACATGTGTAATTTACGCTTACACTTTTGAGTAACTTTACTACTTTTGACTATTCACAAAATACGTGTGTAAAATTACTCAAAAATGTTAGAGTAAATTACATGTGTAAATACTCACAAGTGTAAGTTACCTTTGTGAACAGCCAATGTTATCGGTGAATAGAACCCAGGCCCTTCGATTTGGTGCAGACATGTAAATTACACTTTTGGAGTAAGGGGACATTGGGATTTTGTGATTAGCCAACAAATAGTAAACTTACTTAAAAGTGTAAATTATTCAAAAGTGTAAGTTACCTTTTTAAATCAGGCCCAATATTTTTAGACTGTCTAAAGTCTGCACATAGAACCTGGTCATTTGCAGGGAGATTGTTTCTTAAACTACTCTACATTATGCTTGTTGGGTAGTGTTCCTTGTGATTTCTATCCTTTTCATTTGAACCCCTCACTCCTCCTCAAACCCTTTTCTTCCCATGTGTAGTCAGGCATCAGATGGACTGGAAGGTAGCCTCAGCCAGCTCCATCCCACCCCCCACCCCCATTTCCTCCGACCCCGTGCAGCAACAAACCTGTCAGACAGACGTGAACTTGGCAGGTACCAAGAAAGGGATGCCTCGTTCAATGGCGGCGTTGTCACAACAACCGTCAGTGGCGACGCCGAGTTCAGAGCCTGGCGCCACCCGTGCAGTTGGGAATAACAAACCGTGTTAATTAGATTCAAGGTTGTAAGACCCTGGACCCCAGGGTTGGGTAAGGTGTAAAATGGAGAGCCCTGGGGCTGTACCTCTAGGGAGGCAGATGGGATCAAGGAAGCGAAATTAAGAAGAAAGTCAACAGAGAAAAAAACGAATTACTGTCAGATTGCACTGCAAACTCTATGAGATGTGTATCTCATTCCTTACCATCATTCTAGTGCTTACTTTTTACTTTCTTCAGGCTTTTTAATCCATGTGCATAACACACAGCCTTATTTGATGACTTTATTGAATATGTCATTTTCATAAAAGTCATTGATCAGCAGCTGAAGACGTTATTTATTTTAAACGAAGTCAAGGGAGAATTTGCTTTCTTCGTTTCATGAAAACAGTGGTGGGAAATACCAACATAAATGCAAAAGCTTTTTGTTTCTGGGGGCATAACTTTATTCCCCATTGAGCTAACTGCATGATGTGCCGAATCTGCTTGGTTCTTCTAATCTGTGTGACATAAGAACAGGGCACAAGTCCTAAAAAAAGAAGTGGGGGGACTCTCCAAGTTAGGTGGTGTCACAGGAAGTGACGTCGCGGGACGTGACATCACAACAGAAAGTGACATCACAACAGGAAGTGGTATCACAACAGGAAGTGACCACATGTGCAGCAGGTCTAGCATGGAGGGAAGAGGTGTGGCGCCGCGGCCAGGGTGACTGACGCTGGAATCTGGGGCTCACGGTTTGATTCCCGGCACCGGCGGCAGGTCAGCCCAGCACCATGTGACTCTGGGCAATAGCTTGCTTAATCTTCCCGACAGCCCCCAGCGCCGGGATGCCTTCGGGTAGCTGTTCGCGCTTTACAAATACTGGATTTACATTTGCACGTATTGCAAGATTTAACAATTGAAGCTGCTCAGTACTTAAGCCTGTGACTTAAGGTCCCTGTATGGAGGAATTAACAGCCCAAATGTGGATGAGGTTTGGTGAACAACTACATTAATCAAGCCACTAAGTGCTGTAAGCGAGGCATACTAAAACATGGCACCAGGAACAAAAGCAGAGTTTGTGCGTTGTAAAAAAAACAAAAAAAGCCACATGCTAGAAGCTACAATTGTGATTATCAAAACTATAAATGTTATTATGCTACCTAGAACACCACATTTAAATATATTGACAAGTTTAATACACTATGACCATGATAAAAAAAATGCAAGGTGCACACTGTACAGTTACAACCGGATACTCTTTACATCTGTTATTGCAGACATTATGGGACAGTAGTTGGGAGAAATTGGAGAGCAAATACTGATTAGCCTACACATGCTTTAAGCAAGGAAAATTTAACTTTCTAAAAGCCAGCCAATTAAAAGCGATGGTAAAGTACCTATGCTCCATGGGAGGGTTGAACAAGATTGGCAAGTCGAGACACAAGTACTGACCACACATCTTACTCTTCAGATTTTGCAGGACAAAAGAGAAGCCTCCTCCTATTGCAGTCGAAAAATCTTCATGGGACTACCAACTGCAGCTAAGGAACCGCTTGCGGACAACTTGTATCGGATGGTCCACTGATAGCGTTTTTCAGATCTCAACATGAGCAAGATACCAGAGTCCACTGCAGGCCCACTCACCCTCATGGCCTGTGCCTCCCAGGACACTGTTTGTGGAGGTATCTGATCAGTAATAGGGAAGTTAAATGCTATTTTCCATGAAGATTTCAGCCAACTACCAAATTGATTTTGGTAACTCAGCTCGTCCTGCCATATGTGGCTCATTCACTGCAGCTCATTCCTTGTGGCTCACTCCTTGCATGCCCTTTTCCTCTGTGGCCCATTCTCAGTATCTCATTCTCTCTGGATTAGTTCTTCCTGTTCATTACCTGTGACTAATTCTCGGTGTTGCTCAATTCTTGGAGCCCATTCCATTTGGGTGCATTCTTTGTGGCTCATTCCCCATTGCCCATTCTCTGTGGCTCATTCCCAGTGTGGCACGTGCCCTACGTGGTTGATTCCTTATGGTTCATTCGGTATGTCACTCAATTCCTGTGGCTCACTCCTTGCATGCCCTTTTCCCCTGTGGCCCATTCCAAGTATCTGATTCTCTATGACTTAGTTCTTGCTGTTCATTCCCTGTGACTAATTCTCGGCGTTGCTCAAGTCTTGCAGCCCCTTCCATGCCGGCACTCAATACTGCACACTCACTCCTTCTCTCCCCAGGCCCACTCGGTACTGCACGCTCACTCCTTCCCTCCCAACTCAATTCTGCAGACCCACGCCCCTCCCCCTCGCTATCCTCTGTCTGAAATTCAATTAAAATGCAGATGCCCTTCTGTTGGCCTGGCACGGATTACAAGTAATGCTAGCGTTACTGACATGACAAATAGCCAAGAAAATAGCAAATCATCCCTGCTCTGTCAGAGGGGCTGCGGAGCCCGGCCTCTCTGTCACGGACACTGTAGAGCCCAGGCGCCATCGGCTGCTCCCTGTCACAGGCTCGAGGGCTGGCCCTCTCCCTGTTAATCAGGCTGAAAAGCCTCCCGTTCCCTGTTGCAGAGACTGCCATGCCGGTCTTCTCCCTGTTGCAGACTCTGGCCTTCTCCTGAGACTGCACAGCTCGGCTGTTCCATGCCAGAGAGACTGCGGTGCCATGTCTCTTCCTCTGGCAGAGACTGCCGTGTCTGTCTTTTCCTGTTGCAATCTCGGCCCTCTGGCCTTCTCCCACGGCTGAGACTGCACAGCCCGGTTGTTCGGTGCTAGAGAGACTGCAGTGCTGTGTCTCTTCCTGTCACAGAGACTGTCCAGCCTGTCCTCTCCGGCTTGCAGACACTGCAGAGCCTGGCCTTCTCCTGTGCCCGAGACTGCACAGCTCGGCTGTTCCATGCCAGAGAGACTGCGGTGCCATGTCTCTTCCTGTCACAGAGACTGCCAAGCCTGCCCTCTCCTTATACCAGAAACTGTCTCCCTTCTATAATAATAATAATTATACTGGAAAACAACCCCTCAGAGTAAGTTCTCAATAGAATTTTAAAGTGTTCAATAGCACGTTTTTTAATTTGAACACTGATTGGCCGCAGGTCACAGCGTCTACTGGTAGGCGCCCTGCAAGGTTGTAAGGCGATGGGGGCAAGTTCAAAGGGCAAGGCAGAGCTTTGATAGGTAGCGCATTCGCGCGCTACACTAGATTGACAGCCGGGAGATGGGCGGGTAAGTCAACGCCATCTAAGAAAGTTAGGGGCTGCCGGCCGGCCGGCAAGTTACGCCATCTAAGAAAGTCCAGCTTTTGAGCAGGGTGGACGGCGTCCACCATGTAAAATAAGTGGGGGGACACCGTCCACCCGCGTGGACCCCCGACTCGTGCCCTGCATAAGAATGAAGGGCAGTTCGTTCATTGTTTGTGTTGTTTTGCTGCTCTTGCCTTGTAGCTTCCGGGTGTGTTGCAGTGCTGGGTTTCCAGCTCTCCAACAAGGGAGCAAGTGGTGTAACTCAAAAAGACGGGGCCCCCCTGCAGGTCCCCGAGTCATCAATATCTTACAGATATTCATTGGCCTTTGATTGAATAGGTGGCCCCCCAAGGGTTGGGGGCTCCCTGCGCCGCAGGGGCTGCAGGGGCCTGCGTTACACCTGTGACTGTGGAGCTCAGGTCCACAATCTTTGTGTTGGCATCAGAGTCCCTGATCCTCTTACCCCTGGCCATGTGTTCCCTTTCTAGCTCTATCTTCTCATCTCCACCTAGGCCATCCATTAAAGTTCTACCTCAAAGGCATTCTGTCTGGGCCTCCAGGTAAAAGATGGGGAGGTTGACAACAGTTTCTAATGGCCTCTTTCTTATTAAGGTTTGTAAGGTCTAGAAGCCAGAACCACTGCTGCCCTCCCACCCAGGGCCTACCCTCTCTCCCCAGTGATCCAGTCTCTTTTTTAGGTGGGCGGGTCAGTTTCCCAGGCCTCGCACACTCCTTAGGATTATTCACAATAGAGCCTTACTAAACTAAGAGCTACTGATTGGTAACCCAGTGTCTTGGTTGCACCTGCCATTAGGTTGCACCTCCGCTGCTCATGAGAGAAGAAAATAGCTTCCTAATATGACTGGTGTTTTTTGGAGGCCGTGCCGTCCATTGGTTTGCACCTCTTTTGCTCTTGGGTGGAAACCAATAATACAGATGTTTTTGGAAGCAGCACCTTCCGGTGATTAGATCTCTCTCATACTCGATGGTTTTGGGAAGGGCTGCCTTCTGCCAGTGAGTTCCATTCTTGGATTGACTCTGTAGCCTCTTGATATAATTGGTGGTATAAAAGCTGAGTCTTCCAGTGGGTAGTCCTCTATTTCTCTTTGTGGCTGAAAACCTACTTTCTATTATGTTAGGCTGACACTGCACTTGGTTAAATGTCATAGAGTCTTAATGGAACTGCAGGTTGATTGAAGTCATACATCCAACTGGGTGGACCCCTGTTAGGTTTAGAGGCCTTGGAAGCTCCATCTTCTAGAGGGTTATACAACTGACTGCATAGACTCTTATTATAACCGATGACGTTAGAAGCATTGCCATTCAGGTTGCACATCTGCTGTTCCAGGGTGGATTACATCGTTTTTAATGCAATAGGGGGAATTTGGAAACAGCACCTTCCTGTGTGTTGCAACCCAGCACACCTGGATGAACTCCAGAAGACACTTAAATAATTGGTAGTTCTTGGAAGCGTCTCTGTTAACTTTGGGGATTCTAGAAACAGTCTTTCAGCTGAGTTTCAGCTCTGCCAGTTGTGGGTGTTTCAAACATATTCTAAATGTAGATGGTCGTTGGAAAGTTGCGCCTTCCAGTGAATCAACTGTGCGCTGTTCTATTTAAGACCACTTAGATTTGTGTTATTTGTTGGAGGCGCCAATAGCCTCACCCTCTAGTGTGCCAAGTTTCCTACTTTCCTCCTCTGCATTAGCAAGATGTGGCCAAACGGCCAGAGCTGCTGACTTTGGAACAGGGGAACCCAGTTCGAGTCCCGGCATTGACTCGACATCTTGTGATTCTGGGTAATTACTTAACCTCCCTGTGCCTACAGAAATGAATCTGACCTTGTGTTATATAATGTGGTGGTCATGTAAAGTGTTCCAACGCCCTTGGGACTAGTTTGCGTTATATAAAACTGCAAAAAAAAAATTTGCAGGACAGAATTGAACCCAGCAGTGACCCAGACTCACAATCTCGCTCTTTGCTCGCTTCCCTGAAGGCTTATTCCTCACCTCCTGTTCTCTTCCATTCTCCACCTCACCTCATCCCTTGGCATCCTGCCAGTTCTCTTCCCCACCCTTAACCTCTTTCTTGACTCAACCCCCTTTAACTAGTTCTCAAACTCCAGCCAACCTCTCCCGCCCCCGTCTTTGTCTGCCCATCAGCGTTCCTCCTATTTAAGCTCATTCTTTCGCATCCATATTCTCCCCTACCTACCCTCCCCTAGATCCTGAATCCACTCCTTCCTCCAATTTTCACCCATCAACACCTGCTTCTCTCCACCTGCCTGCCTATCCCCCCTCTCCTCTATCTCCTTGTTTAATCATTCCTTTAACCAGGAGATGAAGGTCCTTCTCTGCGTCTTCTCCTCTTTCTTATACCCTGAATGTCGCTAATGCACCCACCTCTATCCCTTGTTTCACCTCTCCTTCAAACCTGGCTTTTTTGACTCTCCCCTTTCCGCTTCTTCTGTTTCAACCAGACATTCCTGGCCTTTTTCACCTACTAACTATCCTCACTGTCCCTTCTCAAGCCCACCAAATCTTCGCTTCACCTCCTGGAGCCCGGAAACAGGCTCTCATCCTTTCTCTTCCCTGCATCTTGCGCTCCTTCCCCCTCCCATACCTGTGATCCTCATCCAGTTTCCCCTTGTACCATCTTTTCTTGCGAGGTCAGTCAACAAAATCCAACTGAATGGCCAAACTTTGTTGTCCAACAACACCACAGACCGCCTATTCAACACTGAAACCTGACTTGGAGATTATGCTGCCGTAACACTCCATGAGGCCATTCCGTCTTGTTGCAATATCTTCATAAGAACCTGTCCAAGCAGACATGCACATGAGAAGCAGCCACCTTCAAGAACTCCTTACCAAAACCCAACTTCCAAGGCTTAACTGATGGAGAAGGAACATCAGTACTCATCACATGCTAGTCCTCTCCATGCTGCTGGTGCTCATTTGTACAGACTCAACCAACTTCTTAACTTGATGCCAATGTTTACCTCAGCATCACCCTCACCAGCCTCTGTATTGTGGTAGACTTGACGTACGGCTCTATAACCCAGACTTCCCTCAGACAAAAATCCCCCCCTGTCAAATCACGACGCCTTCAACTGCCACCAAATCAGGTGACATATTCTCTCTGAAACAATGTCCTACAGGTATTTCTGATGACTTTTCAAGGTGTAGGGCAACCTCATGTTCAACTTTTACGTGATATATGGGCAAGTGACTTTGTGAAATTTCGAAAAAATATACAATGATTGTGTACCCCCGAATTAGCATGGCTGACAGTAGATCAAGCTCCATTGGGGTGGTATTGGGGCAGAGAAAGTGGTCTGTGGGTGGTCGGATGGGAGACAGAGCACGTGCAAGTGTTCCTGCAGCAGGGTAGTGAAGGGATACAGCTTGGTGCCATAGTTGGGGTACAACTATGAAGCCCTATCCTGGGCCTTGCCAAAGCCTGTTGAAGAACTGACTTTGCCTATCTGAAAGATAGCAACTATGATTTGGAACGAGACAAACCTGTGCGCCAGGACGGACGCACGTTGCTCCTATCCTGCAGGTCAATCTAGGTCAGAGACTGCGAGTGCAGACGGCAACACAGTGTTTTTCAGTTTACCTCACCTCACCTGGGACGACCTGCATACAAAAACATACAATTAAAGGAAGGCGATGATATTTTCCAAAACCTTCGCTTACTCTAAGCCCCAGAGGAATGATGAAACGTTCATGACCTAGTTTCTTCTAAGGGAGCTCTGTGAGATCCCGACTTTAATGCTGGTGACAAATTGAAAGGCCTTGAGTGAGACTTTAATGGCTCCATTGAAATGAGCCGCGCGCTTCTTTCATGCCACGAGCGAGATAAAAAGCAGCGTCAAGCCGAAGCCAAAACGAGGCCGTTTTTCGCTCCAGACGAGAGAGGTATTTGATTGTTCCGCTCCTGTTCCGCTATTGGCGCGCAGTCTAAGGAGACACGGTTTATCCCAGCTGCACTCGGTCATAACATCGGTCCTCCTGAGGAGACTGGAGCAGCCATTTTGGATGTGTTCCGCTGCTTTCTCCACCAATCCGGCCTCAGAGTAAGAATAGGTCGTTCCCTGGCTGCCTCGGCCGAAAAGTAATATTTTCTTTATGTGTAACCCATATCCAGTGTACCAAAGTTGTCGTTTGAGGCTGACGCCTGATCTAAAAGCACATCTACCAGACCACAAACAGCATGACAACAAGTATTTTTTGCAACGCGATATAACTTAGCATTGACATTACTTATGGACTCTGCACAATATTGAAATGCTAGATATTAAAGTAAAATTGAGTGAAAAACAGCTTGACCAATGTGGGCCCTTATGTTTAACTAAATCACTAATAAGGGTTTTTCATAGAGTGTGTGCTACGCGTCTGTACAAATGCTTCAGTGCCTTAGGAGCATAAAAGATGTATAAAAAACCTTATTATCCTACATAACCCTACAGCTCAGAACAAATATGTGCCATGCATTTAATAGGTGAGGCATGTAGGTGCACTACACCCATTGGGTAGGGGCTTTGGCCAACTCCTGCCTCCTCCACCTCACCTGAGCTGCGGCTTCGAGGGTGCCTAGCACCAAGTGATGAATGTACATACGATATACAGCGGCCCTGGGATGGGCATGGCTCGGGAAGTAGTCTTGAGCACAACATTTCTCTGTCCTCTGAGTGAGACACGTCTAGCGTCTCCTGTAGCTGCGAAGCGTCTCCACAAAAGGAATCAAAGTCACAGGAGGTCCCAAACGTTCCAGGATGCAAACCCCATGGTCTGGGCTCTCAGCGTGACCGACAATAATGTATTGTTCACTGTTTAAAGGAATATTAAATGTTGATCGTTAGCTCAAAGATGAAAACATTTTCACCTGAAAGGCAATCTTTGCCATCGCCTTCACTTGAATGATAACCTTTGAGTGACTCCAAGAAAAGAAGGCAGGAAATCACAATTTTTGTGGGTGTTTTAAACAGTTGCAAAGTAACTTTATGTCCATCAGCCAGTTCCTGACTTTTCTCTCAAAAGCATGTTGCATTCAGAGGCTTGTAATTTTGGATATCACTAATTAATGTTACTCTTATGCCCCAGTTTAATGCTGTGATCACGCAATCCACTTCTGCGCCCAGTGATGTAGCAGATCGTCCCAGTTTCACAAACCGGACATCATGTAAACAGCATGAAAGTCCGGGTGATGCCACGCCTAGGGTCCTGCAATATAGTCTTTAAGGGCCCCCCTAAAATACTGATAGGCTTCTAAGACTCCGGACCCAGTAAGCTAAGCAGCAGACGCATGGCCCTGTGAAACTAGCAGTGAATGCCCTCCAGGGGCTTCCAGTGGAGGCAAGGATCAAATCCAGATTTCTCTGCACCAGATCAGTCAGCTTTCAAGTACCAAAAATATGGAGGGAGACCCATAGGAGTTCATTACCCCATAATCTGGAGTGCCTAAATCCTGATCCTCAACGAAAGAACACAATGAGCTGTACTTCATGAAAGTGCTGAAAATGGATTTATTTAACCTGGATTTTGCAAAGAGTATACTAACACTAGTGTAGTTCCTGACGAATGCGAAATAGAGAAGGATAGTAAAGTGGCCAGGCAGCGATAAGCAGAGCTTTACAAAACTTTAAAATATATATATAGCAATAATTAATATGATTAAGATTCTTAGGTCCATATGTGGTTGTATTTTTCTCGGGCCACTCATCATCACTGACCCTGTGCCGGGTCAATATTACAGTATACTGCACAGCAGGCCCCACTACCCTGTCAGTAACATTACTCCCCTTTCTTCTATCTTCAACCCTATGTGGGAGGTGACAGAAATTTGGTACTAACTAGCAGTGAAGATTGGTGTCATCAAAAGCAATCTCTGAGATGAACCTCTTAGTTCGGGAGAGGGGCGGGGATGGAGGTAGATTAAACAGGGTTGCTGACTCTCCAGAATTGGTTGAACTCTTATCTCATGAACATGCAGCAGCAGCTGTCTTTCTGTGAGCCTCTGAGAATGATTGACAATGTAGGCAGACCTCTGCTGCTCTCCAATTCAATCCCTTTTTTAGGTGAATTTTATGTGATTTTTGGGCTGGGGTCTTGGTCTCCCCATCCCACTGGCTCTGTGTCACTAATAAATCTTTGGCAAAGGCTGGGCGTCTACCCACACTTCCTATAGCATCTGCCTAAATGTCTGTTATTCTGCCAGCTGCCCACACCTCATTTCATAGATCCCAACTTCTCCTTCTTTGAAACCATATCCCTGCAATCTAACCATACCTTAGCTCTTCTATCTTATCTATTCATCCCACTAATCATTTGCCTGAACTGACATAGCATCCACTGATGATCACACCTAACTCCTAATTATTTAATCTAGCACAAACACAAGTAGATGGAGTAAATGAGTAAACGATTTCTTTGAGAGCACAATATTAATCCTAATAACCACTGAATAAACCACTAACCTTTGGTCCTGAAGTAGCATGTTAGTTGCTGTAAAACATTTCAGCGCATCGTCAGGGGTAGTTCGAGCTATATAAATGCAATCAGAAGACACAACAATTAAACATAAATACTGACTTTAAAATCAGAGCATGCACTGACTGTGTCATGGAGGTGGGGTCCGAGGGTATTGTGCACGAGATGGAGCCACTTGGCACCCATGTTTTAAAATTGCACAAAGTGGTCTAGTCCATTTCGAAGATTAGGTCCCACATGCAGCATCAAATGTCAATTCTTCATGTATGATTTGGAGTAGGCGCTCTCCTTTGATGCATTGTCAATGTCATTCACTTTGGCTTTGTTCCAAGCATTGGTAACATAAACCCCAAGCATCTTGGGAGTGGCAGCTTTCCTAACAAAAAGTATGGCTGACAGCAGCAGGAGCGACAACTAAGTTTCTGTCAAGCACACAGAAGAGGTACCATATATGTAGCAGTAGTGAAAGCTTTCCTTAATAGCAGAACAGGTACACGTCACACAGTAACAGCCTACAAACTTCTCTCTCTCTCAGAACAGGTACATGTGGGGCAGCAGAATTGGAAGTGTTCCTCATTGGTGCTGCTTGACAGCTGTAAAGCAACATTTCCTCCCTCCCTCCAATATTTTCCTTGTTGAACAGGAATGACAAGACATGAGATGACATGGCCACAGTTGTGCACAACTTTCTTGTGGCTGACTATATTTAGGAGCTCTTGACACTGCACATGATCTCCAAGCTGAAGTTGGTTCCTGATCTGCTTGCTTCTCTAATAATCTGAAGAATTCTCTTCTCCTGAAATGGAGTTCCTGATTTAGTTACAGAATTTATACCTATAATGTTTCCTGCTGTACCTGAATACCAGGGCCCAGATTTACTATGCGTTTGTGCAGGTGCCCGTGCAACGGAAAGCAGCACTACATGGCGCAAAGTGGTAGTGTTGGCCAACTTTTCTGAGCAAAATACATTTTGAGCTCAGTGAGTGCAATCCCAAGCGGCTATCCATATAGCATCAAACTCCTGATAGTGAATGCAAAGGAGATGTCTTGGGCAGGAACAGCATAAAGACACATAGGATCTGGTGCCGGCGGGATCCACTAAAGTAACACAATCTGTCTGTGCATAAAATCGAATGAAACCAGTTACACACAATAGGTAGATGAAATATCACATGGTTTTCCAATTCATAACTTGTAATTTCTATTAAATGACACCATTTCATGCAGCTTACGCTGGGCGACTGTCATCACCTAGAAATGTGGATTGGAAGGTGTACCTGGAGTACAAATGACTTGCATCTTAGAGGTGTGCTAAAATGTCATTTTTTGCATGAACACATCCGGCAACTTCATTGGTGCATGACTCTGTAGGACTAGGGACCTGCACAATTTGTATTACCATTCACACAACACAGTGCTGCAGATGTACAAACAGGCCTATGCTGCACGCCTTTTGTCCTGTGAAATCTTCCAGTTGGCTTGGTTCTTAACGATCACGATTCATCTTTGTAAATTAACCAGCCATGATTATGGTCTCAACAGATCTTGTAATTGCAGATCCAAGTGCAGCCCAAGTCAGTGATTGCATTGATCTCAGTAGGATAAGGAAGCACTGTGGCTACAATGTCTGCATTACATTAAAGTTTGGATTCTTCCTCCAGATTCAATGCCCTCCTTCAATACCTAGAAACCACGATTCCTGTATCTCAGTTAAGTTTCCAGAGGTGTTTGTCAATGGTTGTTAATTGACCAATATTAGTTTATTAACGCCAGCTCACTTTTACTCCTGTGACTCTGACTTTTAACTCTGTGGACAGAAATGTCTCTCACTAAACTCTATGGGCCGATTAACAAAGGGCCTCCGCACTCGTGGCAGAGGGCCCGCTGCTGTGGCAGGGGCCCGCTCTCCAGGCGGGACCTTGGCAATGGGTATCTGCAGTATGGAGGTACTGCCATGACTGTGGGGCCGCCGCCACAAGTGCAGAGGCCCTTTGTGAATGGGGCCCTATATCAATGATAGTGACTGGAGGCTTGTGACATTGAGTAGATTGTTTTATTCTAACTCCGCCCACCAATGTTTATTATTGATATCTCCGGCATACAATCTGCTTTGTGTCCTCCCTCCACCAAATTGAATCTTTTTCTCTTGTCTTGCTGACTCGGCGAATGTTGCTAGCTAAACCTTCTATATGCCTACAGCGTGCCTTAGATGCCTTGGAGAAATATCCTGCTCATAAACGGCTTGAGCCACTGCTGCGGTTATCACTTTGCATATAATAATCTGTAGAAAAGGTTACAGGTGCGACATAACCCATTCCGTTCACTGTCTAAACTCCAGCTATTTTATAATGGTGCCTACAGGTCTACGACGCGTCTTAGATGCCTTGGAGAAATGCACTGGTACTAAATGATTTGGACCCCTGCTACAGTGCTGACTTGATACGTGGCAGCATCTTTTAAAGTTTACAAGTGTGACTTACTTACTCCATTTGGTGGATCCAAGAGGCTCAACTCAGAACCTCAAAAACCGAAGACCTTGTATAATGGTGCCCAATGAAGTCTAACGGCATGGAGCGTGCCTTAAATGCCTTTGAGAACTATACCAATCATCAATGGCTTAGGCCTCTGTTACTGTTATAATTTATCACATGGTATTGTATAGAAATGTTTACAGGTGCTGTATAACTCATTCTGTTAACTGTCCATAAACATCAGCTATTTTATAATGGTGACCAATGGTGTCTACAGGTCTACAACAAGACTAAAATGCCTTAGAGAAGTGTACTGGTCATAAATGATTCGGACCTCTGCAACAGTAGTCATTTAGTACATGGTACACTCAAGTAAAGTGTAGAGATGTTGAATAACCCATTCTATTAGCCGACCACAAACTCTAGCCCTTTCTATAATAGTGCCCAGTGGCAAGCATCTACTGGCTTCTGACTTTTCTCAGTTGTGCTGGCTCGGGCAGTATCTTCTCATACACAATAAACGTTGCTAAATTGTGTACTGGTAGATCAAACCAGACACTTTAGAGTGCAGCAAGGTGTTCAAAATACAAAGCACTCACTTTCCTCATGACAGAGATGGTAATGTCTTATCTTAGCAGCAGAAATTATTTTTGCCCAAGCAATAAGTACTGCAGCTCAATAGCACGGATAGTGAAAAGGAAAGACTTACAAAAAGAAACCATAAAAGCAGAAAATGAGAAAAAATATATTGCAACTAGACAATGCTGCAACCTAAACCTTAACTGAGCACAACACCCTAAAAAACCGGTATTTAGACAAAATATGGGAGAAAAAATATTGTGAGGACAAAATATCGGGGCATATTAACAAGAAAATGCGATAAATATCGCTATGCACGCTCAGCGCGATTTTAATTATCGCCGGTTTTTATCGCCCGGTTAGCGCGTTATTAACAACGCTCATCACCCAGGCGATAAAAATCCAGCGATAGTCAGCGAAATGCGGGAATATCGCTGGAAAACCAGCGATATTCCTGCAGCGATAGGGAATTCCTAGTTGATAGCCCATGGTGTCGTAGCCTGACAATCCACCCCCCTTTACACATATAGCTAAGTCTGAAATTTATCAGGCGTTAGCTTAAAGCGATAACCGGGGTTAGCGCGGGTTTCAATATCGCTATGGGTGTCAGGGCATGGGCTTGTTAATACCGCGATGTGCGGTTTGTGAGGTTTTCCCTGTTGTGTTGCCCGGGAACACCCTCTTTGCATCTCATTAGCGATGCGTGGCACGGCGTAACTGGAACGGGTGCTAAAACAAGGAAACACGCGCTAGCGTGTCCTTGTTAATACTGCGATGGAATTATCGCCGCTTTTCGGCCGAAAACGGCCGCAAAAGCGGCGAAAATGGGCTTGATAATATGCCCCATCATGTCAAGAATATTGAGGACAAAAATTTTGTGAATGAAAGTTTCTATAAGTAAGCAAAGGTTTACTATACATAACTCCACATATATATATATACCTTAATGATATGTATATCTTTAAAGTACGTAGATGTGGAGTTAAGAATAGTAAATCTATACTTACCTATTTGCACTTACCTTTGGTGATATTTTGGTCCTCCAAAAATATTGTGTGGACACGATATTCTGTCCACAATATATTTTTTATTCCAATATTCTGTCAGTGATCCATCACCTGTTATAGTTCTCTAAGTCCTTAGGCTTCAATTCCATCTGGTTCTTACTTTTGCCCAGATCTAGCATATCTTGCTGTATAGCCAGCAACTTGTTCTCTAGGTCGGATATGTGGCTTTCTGCCTCATCTATTCTTTTTGGCACACTGGACATACTCTCCTCAAGTTTAGCCAACCTCTCGTGCAGTGAAGCAATCTGTGCGGCCTGAGACACCTTTAATTCTCTAATTTCGCTCAGTATAGTTTGGAGCATTTTCTGGATTGTTGTTTCTCCGCTCTCCCCTTCTTCACGCATTCTTTCTACCACCGCCTTCGGGTTAGCCTTTGGGCTAGCCATTACGTTTCTTTCTTCATTTTTACTGGCTGCCTCCCATGTAATCCTAGTCGCTGGCTGCGTAGGTGCTGGCTGAGTAGCTTGAGAGGGAAGCATACCATTAGGGGTGCCTTGGGGAGAGTCGTTATTTTCTTGTGTGTCCGCTACTCTGGCCAGTTCTCCTAAGGGCATGGCCTCATCCGCTGGAGCGGGGGCTATAGCTAAGATTGAAGTCTGATGCTTCGGGTATTTCTGAAAAAGAGGGTATTGTCTGGGGGGAATAGGACTATTATTTGGGTCCTGCATCCCCGTGCTCCTATCTTGTTTCTTACTGCTCATCGTATTCAGCTGTGGATCAGGCGAGTGATTGGGGGCATCTTCATCACTTTCTGCCTCTGATGTTCTCTCGCCTCTGAGGGGTCGTCTGGCTCAGTTTGCCTTTCAGTTTCGGATAGTGCATTAGCTCTTAGTTCCATCCTCTGCTGTGCTTTTCCCTGGTCTCTTCGATTCCCTCTAGGAGCAGGTGAGGGGGTAGGCTGGTCCAGCATTTCGATGTTATCCTACTTTACAGTTTTAGACTGCTTTGTACGCATTCTTTTACTCCCCCTTTAATAGAAAATAGACAAGCTAGGAAAGCCGAACCTTGAATAGGGCTGTGAGTGGGGCTACTGAGGGCTACAGCGACAGTTCATCAGTCACTTCAGTTAATTCAAGCTATCCAGCTGGTGTGTTAGCAAGAGCTCCCCTTCTCTGCCAGTAGCCCTGACACCGACAGCGTAATGTTGCCCCCCAGTGCCCTTGTAGCATGTGGATGTTGACCAAGAGATCAGGCTTAGGCTTCGGGTTTAGATGTGAGAAAGCCACAAAAGCCACGTGGAGCCGTAGAAGCTGCAAGGAGCCGCAGTTTTCTTTTTTCTCTTCTTACTATTTCCCCCTATAATAGGCGCTCAAACCTCCGCCTAATGGGAATTCCGGAAGGATGCGAAGGCACGCAGGTAACCAAATGGGCTGACTTTCTGCTGAAGAAAGTAATGCCGGACCTAGATGGGGACCTTAAGATCACCAGAGCCCATAGAGTCCCAGTGCAGAGACACTCAAATGCAAAATACCCACGGACCATACTGCTCAATTTTGCTGACTTCAGAGTTAAGGAGAGAATATTAAGTACTGCTATAACGAAGAGATCGTTCTCCACTGCAGAAGTTCCGCAGTTTAAGATATTCTCTGATATGTCTGCAGCATTAGCACGGAGACGAAAAGAATTCATCAAGATGATTGACTCGTTTAAGGAAAGGAGGGCCCAGGCCTCGATAGTTCACCAATCAAAACTTAAAGTGTTAGCTAAAGGAAAATTTCACGCCTTTGTTGATATTCAGGAAGCTCAACTATTTTTATCAAAACTGGCTGGCGTGGAAAAATGAGGTTTATTTCTCGAAGGGGGGATAATCTAAGTTGCTAGTCCCTACGGAAAGGTTTGATTGCATAATGGACGGGAAGAAGAGTGTTTAAAAACATCGGGCAAGCAGGGGGAAAGCTGGAGGGCGCAACAGGATGCAATATAATCGCATCCAGTGACAAATCGGGGAAGAGGGAACAGTGGGTAATTCCATCTTTCAGGGGGAGAGAGAGGGGAAGGTGGTGGGAGTGTGGCAAACAAAAAAAAACAAAAAAGAGAGAGTTCAATCACAAGTGCGGGATGAAACAATTTAGGAAATATAGGTCAAATTTTGAGTTGACATATGGAACAGGGAATATGCATTACGGGGAGGGGAGTAACAAGAAGGCACATGTCACTTTATCTAAAAAAATGCTGTGTCACTTTATGAAATTGCAGGTGCACTTTATACCTACATGGCATGTATTATAGCTGCTATGCCACTTAATTGGACGAAATCTAACCAAAAGAAGAAGATATATATGCACGTAGCACTTTCTAAGAGGTTGGGGGTTCATATGTTTACAATAGCAGTCTATAACAGTACAAGTCACTTTGTGAATTTTAGAAGCACTTTAGACCTATAAGGGTTGTATCCCAGTTGCATCTATATGTTTACAGTATTTGTTTACAACAGCACAAGTCACTTTGTGAATTTCAGAAGCACTTTAGACCTATATGGGTTGCATCCCAGCCGCCATGGTATATAACCGGATGGAATTTATTCAAAACATGAGGCTACGCATGCACGAAGCACTTTTAGAGAAGTTGGGTGTGTATCTATCTATAGTATTTGTTTACAATAGCAAAAGTCACTTTAATCTAGCTACCAGCAAATAATGGGTAAAGAAGAACTTACAGTACTCTCTTTCAGTGCCAATGGATTGAACAATAGACGCAAAACCCACGCAATAGGAAGTTGGCTCAGCAGCCATAACCCGGATGCCATACTGTTACAGGAAACTCATTTTAAAAATGCAAATAGGGCAAGTAAGATTCTGCAGCAGTGGGCTGGCTTTTACTGTTCGTCAAAAGCTGGCTGTGCACAGAAGGGGGTGGGAATTTACGTAGGTAAACATGTACCATTTCAAGCAATAGTCACGCAGGCAGATCCGGGAGGAAGATGGGTCTCTGTGCAAGGGAGACTGAATCAATCAAATCTCACCATTGCAACGATTTACGCACCAGTTCTAGACAACCCACTTCCCTTGCTTCAGCTTAAACAGGCCCTAACCAACAACACTGGCTATATTATAATGGGTGGTGAATTTAACTTCCTCCAGGGTCCACTGGTGGATTCCACCAGCAAAGCGCGAAAACAAAATAAGCCACAGGTGCCCATCGCTGTGGCTAGCTGCAAACGAGACCTAGACCTAGTAGATCCATGGCGTCTCTCGCAACCTGGGAAGCACGCTTTCTCTTGTTTCTCTGCAAAATACAAAACGGCATCTAGAATAGACTTTTTTTGATCTCGCATGGTCCGAAGACTATTGGTCGCGCCTCTCACGGAAGTGGAAAGTATAGCCCGCTCCTCCCTTTTCGTACTGACTGCGGCGGTCTCACCATTAAGTGTCTCTAATACCGGCAGGACTTGATCAATTATCCTCCGTTACCAACAAGGCTGTGTTGCTCCTTGATTCACCTGTTGAATTATGACAGGTTCCGCTAATTAATCCGGCGCCTTTATTTCCACACTTTGGGCACCAAGTAATTCTCGCCATTTCCACGCGGATGTTCCCACGCCCCGCCTGGGCAAATAACAAAAATTGGGCGGATGCCAGCCCCAGCGCTTACCATTGAGAGTTCCTCGTATACTCCCAATAGCCCTGAATTCGGATTGCTCACACACGCTATGTCCTGAAGATGATCTCTAACTAACTGAGATCGAAACGCCGTCGACCCCCTACGACCAGAACTCCTTATACTTTATATAAATTCTTTCATAAAGGAGTTCACATGCGTGTTGTCAATGCGATGTACATATTTTAAAGTCACCCTCACTGAGCACCTCACGCTTGTTGTCACTTGTTTATGTGAGCACCTGAACTATTACCATTCATTGCATACTGTTGAAAATAAACAACTATTGTTACTCTGACCGTAACATGTCCCTGTCACACATTTCCCTGCTCCCTCCAGCATTAATTGCCTTCCCTTACTTAGTCGCACTGTTGCCCTTTCTGGTGCAACCTCTATGTCTGCCTGGGACCATTTTTTGGCCACTTTTTGAACCACTGTTTCTATAAACATTATCCCACCCCAGTTCTGATATTGGGGTTCCCTTGTTTTTCTTCTATAACTGTATTATAAGCTTCCTAGATAAACTACCAATCCCATCCATGAGCAAAGAACACAGCGAAGAAATAACAGCTGCATTCTCTATTGAAGAAATAGAAACAGTTGTGAGCTCAATGGCTAATTATAAAACAGCTAGGGAGGATGGACTGCCAGCAGAATTATATAAAAGGTTTGCCCCAACTCTAAATGCACAACTGCTTATTCTTGCTAACTATATACTAAAAGGGGGTGAACCTCCGGTTTCCTTTCATACAGCAGTGGTAGTTAGCATTTTAAAGAAGGACAAAAACAGGGAAAATATTAATTCCTATAGACCAATAAGCCTTCTTAATGCAGACTATAAAATGTTTACAAAGCTTCTCACTAACAGGCTTAATAAAATTGTGGGATCAATAATCCACGGAGATCAATGTGGTTTTATAGCAGAGAGGCAACTCTCTTCGAATACAAGATTTTTGATAGAAGCTGTGGATTATTTGGCCAAGAATAAAACAGAGGCGGTTTTTAGACGCGGAGAAAGCCTTTGATCTGGTGTCCTGGGAGTGTATCTTTTTAATTCTCTCTAGATTTGGCTTCCTAGAAAGATTTATACACATAGTGAAAAGTCTCTATAAGGACTCCATGGCACAGATATGAATTAACTCAAGAAATGTAGGCAGTTGCAGAATAAGCAGGGGTACAAGGCAGGGGTGTCCCCTATCTCCAATTCTTTTTGCTTTATTTATAGAACCCCTGGCTATAGCCATCAGGCAAAAGCGTTACAAACTGCACCTCTACAAGGCATGACTAACATAAAACTCTATGCCGACGATATTGTTCTCTTCCTCAAACCTGGGGAGAATATTTAAAAGGAAATATTGGGGATCTTTTCAGAATTTCAAGCACTTGGTCGCTACAAAATAAATAAAGTTAAGACAGAAATTTTACTATGCAATTGCTCAAATAAGACACTATTACCAAGTTTTCAATTACTACATAATTTTAGACCTAAGAGATATTTAGGGATTTATGTGTCAGAAAGAGTGGATGAGCTATTTACACAAAATTATGTTCTACTAGTGCAAAAGGTTAAGCGCCTATTAGCGAAATGGAATCAACTCCCAATATCAATAATAGGTCGAGTAGCACTGCTGCGAATGACATTTTTACCACTATTTAACTTTTTAATTTCAGCAATCCCATGTGCACTCCAAATGTCCTTTTTTAAAGAACTAGATGGTCTATTCTCATCTTTCATTTGGGCCAATAAGGCACCAAACTTGCACTAGCCACTTTAAGTTACCCAAATGAGGAGGGAGGGTTAGCTCTTCCAAAATCTGAGGGATTACTATTATGCAAATTTTGCACATAATAAGCACAGATTTTAAAACCATTTTAATGCGTCAGATTTAGATAACTTTTTTATGATAAAAATATTGAACGAATATGGAATCGCACATCCTATGAGGATAGTGAAAAACCCTAAGAAAGTGCGATACAAGGTTCTCCAGTGGTTTCTAAAACAAAAAGCCCAACTGTTAAAATATTATGGAATTCCTTGGATAAATGACTTTACAAGCTTGGCCGATTTATATACTGGGGATGACAGGCTGTTGCAACCTGGCGTGGTAAAGAAATGGGAGGAAAATGGGTACAGACAAGTGAGAGACTTTCGCAATTCAGATTCCTGGAAAAAATGGCCAAAGATAGAGAATGGGTTGCTTCATTCCATAAATATGCTTAAGTGGTCGTTCATTCAAATTATGCATTTTTTAGAAAATATTGACTTAACAGCTTTAAGAGGTAGATCAGAACTAAGCAAGGCGTTACTAGAAACAACGAATAAGCGGTCTCTAAGTAGGTGGGTGAAAATTTTTAATGAAAATAAAGCCTCTACTGTTTTCGAAAAAGCCCGAGAGAAATGGCAGGAAAAAGAAGACCTACAGAACTCGAGAGAAGTCTGGAATAGAATGAATAAACTCAATGCCACATCAATAAGTGGTGCCAATTTTAGGAGAATCCAGTTCTATACAAAATGGTTAATATACAGGACTCCGTCCTTTCTTCACAACATATACCCCCAGGTCGAGGATAGGTGTTTTCATTGTTTTGAAGAGGTGGGAGGTACCTAGACCCACATCGTCTGGGATTGTCCAAAGATCAAGCAACTATGGGAAGCAATTGAGAAACACCTTAGAACGTCCATAGGACATACATTTAACATTGATAAGTATATTGCAATCCTGGGGTGTTCACCAAACATAATGACAAATAAAATACAAGAAGACGGTGTATTTATATCGGCCCTTGTGGCAAGATCACTAATTCTCCAGAATTGGCGAAGTACCGCTGTACCCACTTTCCACACCTGGCAGGCTAAACTGCACAGAGTTAAAGAGCTGGAGAGACGCTATGCCCTAAGGTCAGGGACACTTACAAAATTTGAGAAACGTTGGAAGCCCATAGGAAGTTAGATAGCGAAATGGATAAAATGGAATGCAAAAGGGAAAATTGCGTGATAGGTGGTTTCCATTTTTTGATGTGATTTTATGTACTTTTTAACGATATTATGGTTAGTGTTATGTTTTGAGGATGGAAAATGTTTGCATGAATGTGTCAACCAAAATTGAAACTGCACAACGTAAGCACTTTACTCTGTATATGAACAACTGTGAATTGAACCCTCGATAAAAAAAAAATGTTTTAAATTGTGATCCATCACCTGAAAACTGTGTGTAAAAATAAACAGATACACTGAACTCATAATTCTAATGGGGCCGGTAACTGCTACTGCCAGCTCCATCGGAATTAAAAGACAACTCGTAATGAGGGTCTTAGAATTTGAGTTGTGTCCCTAGTAGTCAATTGAGTAACACTATAAAGACGAGTAAATGTTGCTGCCATATCCCAATTTGCTTTCTGAGTCATTAAATGACCTCTAATGTCATACTGTTACATCCTTTGGGAGTCTACTAAGTGATAAAAGCTTCTAAAAAAATTACCATTATGCCAATGACATATAACTCTAATATAAAGTCTCCTTCACTCTATACATGCAACGTCTCAAGCACTATTTCATCTCATCATGACCTGCATGTTTAGCACCTACCTAAAGACGAACCCCACCAAATCAGATTTCCTGTTCTTCACAAAGAACAAGCAACAACTACTCAAAATCTGTCCCAACTACATGAACCTGGCGAGATTCGAACCCCAACTTTCACCCAATACCAAGTCACTTAGAATCACCTTGGGCATTGGCCTCACCCTCAAGATATACATTGCCAAGAAATCCAACAAGGCTTGGTACCAGCTCTCGCCACTGAAAAAAGTTAAATAGTACCTCCCAAAGAACGTCTTAAGTACTGCTGTTTGAACCCCTGTATTCTTGTACATGGATGGTAGCAACACATCTGCTAAATGGCTTCAAAGACTCCACACTGCCCCCTTACGTGCATTTCTGTGTGCCACAACATGCCTCATCAAGGGCCTGAAGAAATACGAGCCTATAACCCTCACCTTGATGGAACTCTATTGGCTCCCAATATTGGCCAACATCATCTTAAAAACTAGCTACATCATCTGCAAAACCCACCATGACCAACACTGCTGCCTACCTGGCTGACAAGCTCACCCCCTTTGGTGGCTCTCAACTCACCAACAGGCAAGACAAAATCAGACTGGCTATGAAAAATCACAAAAAATAAAAAGCTAAGCTCAGGCCCTCTTCATCTATGCACCCAGGATCTGGAACAGCATTCCCACATCCATCAGGACTGCCCCAACCCTGCTCCATTTTAGGAAAGAGTTGAAGAAACACCTCTTTACTACACTACATTAAGAAAGAGTACCAGCCCAATTCAATACTTTGAACCCAGCTACATCTCCAATCATTTGTTACTTTGCCTTTGAACCTGTACATTGCTTTCCTGCCTTTTAGCTAAGTGTGGGGATCCCGTGCACTGTCATCTCGTGCACTCCTTCTCTGTGTTCCCTGCGTGGAACCTAGAATGCGGGGATCGGGCAGTTGCTGCCGGGGAAGCTGAGGGTGAGGACTATAATAAAGAAGACTTATAGATGTACCTGGATGTCGTCTTCTTTTCAGTGGCGACGAGTTGTCCTGCCTTCAGTCTTCCTCGAGGTGTGTTGCGAAACGCTGCGGCTGTCCTTTTGCTTCGAGACAATGTCGGTGTGTCTCGTTTGAAGGGTCTGCTGAAGAGAATCTTCCTTGTGCCCCCACGACCTTTTTCTGGTGAAATTGGAGAGCATCGTCCTGAAAACCACATTCTCACCGATGGTCGTGGTGAGGTGTTGCCTATTTCTTTGCCTTTTGCCTGCTTTGTTACTCTACCCCGTTGTCATTTGAACTCTCAAAGCTTTACACGCACGTGTGTCTTCAACAAAGACTAGTGCGCTGACCGACTGTCTGTTGGCAAGATTACGTGAGACACGCTTTGGACGCAACGTAAGCGCCATTTTGAATGCTCTTGCTATATTATTTTCAAAGGGATTTTCATTTTAGTGTAACTTCTGCTGGTTTCATTTCTTCAAAGCGGCATATTAACGGTGACACGCACACCTGGTGTGTCATCCAATACATATTGTAAACTCATCGGTGACACGCACACCTGGTGTGTCATCCATGTGAAGTTAAGGAAGAAAAAAAAAAAAAAAAGATTTATTTTTATTTTTTATTTTTTTATTATTCTTCTATTGCCTTTTCGTATTGCAAGTTGTTCTTACGGTGACACGCACACCAAGCGCGTCAGTGACCCCAACTAAAGTTTATTTGCCACAGTGACTCGCACACTAAGTATTCTACTTCAAATCTCATTTTTAAGTGACTGTTTGTTATAGTGATTCTGAGGCAGCAACTCACCCACGCAAAGTCATTCTATGGATTGCGGGCTTGCACCACCTCCCTTTCTGCAATCACCTGGCACTCCTCCTATCAATTGGCAACAATGGAAAGAGACATTTGATGCTTATCTAGAAGCAATTGATGGTGACACTTTTGTCCCTAAGAAGAAAAAAGCCTTACTGGTGTATAATTTGGGCTCAGAAGGAAGAACTATTTTAAAGACCCTACCTTTGGAAGTTGTGATCACTCATGTTACTGGGGGCAATGATGGGGATTCTCTGATCATAGATGACTATGCTTCTCTTATCAAAACTTTAGACAAGAGATTCAATCCTAAGAGAAATACAGTACTTGAGCGTCATAAACTCCTGCAACGGGCCCAACTTCCAGGTGAATCAATCGATGACTTTGTAGCCGCACTTAGAACTCTAGCTGTCACATGTAATTACAGATAATTCAGAGATGAGATAATTCGTGATCAGCTGATTGAACTCACTTGTAACAAGAAGATTCAGCAAAAACTTTTATCTTCTGAGGATCCAGATTTGGAAACTGCTCTAACCTTAGCTAGAAGCATCGAACATTCCCAGTTTTGTATGAAGGAAATGAGTGGAGCCACACCTTCAAACGAAGTTAAATTAGTTAGCTCCAAACCCATCAACAATTCTGTTAAAGGAACCAACACCAATGTGCCTCGTATTTCTGAACCTGCATCTAAATCCAAATCAGAAAGATCCGATCTCTCTTGTTATCGGTGTGGGAGCAGATCTCACCTGGGAAATTTCAAGTTTTGTTTTGCAGTAACTCAAACTTGTTTCAAATGTGGCAAGAAAGGTCATCTGGCACGCGTGTGCAAGGCTATTGTGACGAACAAGAGACCGCCACAAACTGTGAAGACTATTGTGGAGGAGTGTGCTGATTCTGGGGAGGATAATGATAATGACAATGATAATATGTTACTAATGTTGTCTTCTTCCTCCATACAGTCAGAGGGTATTGTGGAAATAGCTTCCATAGATCAACCGGGCAAAAGGAAATCTCCGGCATGTATGATAAGTTTGAATGGCACGAGTGTAAGATTTCTTGCGGATTCTGGTTCTCCTTTTACCCTCATTAATAACAAGGATTTCAAAAGACTGTATAACGTCCAAGTAAATCAGTCTAACATAAAAATCTTTGCCTATGGGGGGAAAAGAGTGGAGGTTCTTGGGAAGTTTAAGGGAAATTTTGAATTCAAAGGGGATTTTGCACAAGGAACAGTGTACATCGTGCAGGATGGTGCAAACTTATTAGGATAGGAGGAGCAAGGTGAGCTCGGGATTATTCTAGATCCTAATCATCCGGATAAGGTTTTGTCTAAACGTGATGCTAAACAATTTTATTGTGATTCCCTCTCTGTTTCTCCTGTACACACTATTACTGGTGCACGGTTATCTAGTGACGATTGGATTCAAAGGTATCCTAGTATTTTCAGTGGAATGTTGGGAAAACTTAAAGGTTTTCAGCACCGCATTGTTCTCAAAGAAGATGCCAAGGCTGTTGCACACAAGGTGCGTAAAGTGCCGTTGAGTTTACGTTGTGAACTCAAGCATGAACTCGAGCGTTTGTGCACCATGGGCGTAATCGAGCCTATTGAGGGGTCTGAATGGTTATCCCCCATTGTTTTGGTGCGCAAGGCCGACAAGTCTCTCAGGATGTGTGTGGACTTGCGCGACCTTAACGCTTGTATTTGGGTGGACCGCCAGCCCTTACCCAACATCAATGAGATGCTGGCAACCTTGGAGGGTGCAAATTATTTTTCTTCACTTGACATCTCCTCCGCTTATCATCAAGTGGAATTGTTTAAGGATTCTAGACATCTCACATCATTTGTGACACCTGAAGGTGCATTTCGCTATATACGTATGCCATTTGGTCTGGCATCGGCTTCTGCAGTGTTCCAACCCCTCATGGGTAATTTATTCAAGAACACTGCAGGAGTCGTGTTTTTCCAAGATGACATTCTTATTCATGGCAAAACTGAACAAGAGCATAATTCTAGAGTCAAGGATGTGTTGGAGATAATCAAGTCTAGTGGTCTAACGCTAAGAAAAGATAAATGCAAATTCCTCCAAGATGGTGTGGATTATTTGGGGCACCACATTTCTGGGAATGGAGTTGAGCCAAAGGTTAAACTCTTAGATGCCATCCGAGATGCACCTGAACCTCAGAACAAAGACCAGCTTTGTTCCTTTCTGGGGCTGGTTGAATACTATGCTAAATTTGTGGCCAATTTTTCGGATAGAACAGTGCATTTACGTGAGCTTCTGAAAAAGAATGCCAAGTATGTGTGGTCAAATGAGTGTGGTCGTGACTTCAAACTTCTTAAGGAGGCAATTGTTCAAGCACGCCCTCTGAAATTGTTCAATATCAATGATCGTTGTATCGTTACTACTGATGCCAGCAACGTTGGTTTAGGGGCTGTCCTTATGCAGAAGAGAACTGATAATAAGGAAGAAACCATTGCTTTTGCCTCAAGGACACTTCGGGGGGCAGAAAACACTTATTCTACAATTGAGAAGGAGGCTCTGGCCTTATGGTGGGGTGTACAGTATTTCCGGAACTTTTTGTGGGGAAATGAATTTACTCTCAGAACCGACCATAAGCCTTTGGTAGATCTTTTCACCACTAAAGGTGGTGGCAGGGCCACTCCACGCATAGCTAAATGGCAGTACAGACTGAATGTGTTTAATTACCATCTGGAATATGTGGCTGGTGTAAAGAATCATGTGGCTGATTGCCTGTCCAGATTACCCCTTACTGAAGTTGTTGTTGACAATGTTGGTGAAGACTTGGAGATGGTGTGTGCTGTTGGTGCTGTGGCTGATTCTGTTGGAACTGCCCTCTCTGAGTCTGATTGGAAGCTAGCTTTGTCTGAAGACATCGAAATTACCAAGGTGATGGATTTCATGGTTCATGGATGGCCCAACAATATGAATCTCACTTCTGAATTGATTCCCTACAAGAGAGTGTGTGATGAATTGTCTTTAGTGGATGGAATTTTGCGGAGGGGTGGGTTATTGGTCGTACCCATATCCATGCGTAAGAAAGTTCTTGATCTGGCTCACAATGGTCACCTTGGCATTCGTGCCATGAAGCGGAGAGTTAGGGAAGACTTTTGGTGGCCGGGTGTGGACAGGTCCGTTGAACATTGTGTTCGTGATTGTGGTGCGTGTGTCTTGAGTGACAAAACTCAAGTGACCTATCCTCCTTCCATTAATCCTATTGTGGTAAAAGATTCACCTTGGTGCAAGTTGGCTTTTGATGTGGCTGGTCCTTTTGGTGGGATGGGAAATTCTCCCAAATATGCTTTAGTGTTAATTGACTACATGTCTAAATGGCCTGAGGTGAGGTTTGTGGATGGTATCAATTCTGCAACTATCATCAAATTTTTCAGGGAAGTTTTTCTTCGTGAGGGGTTCCCAGAAGAGTTGGTGACTGACAAGGGCACCCAGTTGGTGTCCGTGGAGATGCAAGAGTTTTTGAAGGAACATGGCATTAAGCATATCCTTACCTCCCTGTATCATCCCCGCAGTAATGGTTTAGTTGAGCGCCTTAACCGTGTCATTAAGGATCAACTACAGTTGGCTTTTATCAATGGTTTTGACTGGAGGAAGGTTATCTCTGATATGTTGTGGGCAATGAGAATCACTCCTCACGCGAGTACAGGCATGTTTCCCTTCACCTTGTTAAGAGGTAGAGTGGCCGGTTCCAAGCTGAACAAAGATTGGATGTTGAGAAAGGATGTTGATCTGGAAAAACTGAGTAATGTAGCTGATGTCAGGGCCGCTGCTCAGTCTAAGTATGCGTTGAATTGTTTTAGAACATCTCCTGTGTGCATTGGTGACTGGGTGAGGGTGAAGAAACCTGTACTTGTTCGCAAAGGGTTCTCTCGGTTTTCTCCTCCAGTTAGAGTGAGGGAAGTGAGAGACCATGTGGTTGTGTTAGAGAATGGTAAGATTTGGAACAAAAGTGCTATATCTGTGGTGCCCGAGTCAAAAGCTGAGTATGTGAGAGGGAAATTTGGTGTCCATACACCTTGCGTTGCTGTGCCTCCTGTGGCTGGTAATCGGAGTGTACCTGCTCATTCCAGGGAAATTATTCCCCGGGAATGTTCTTCTAGAACTAGGGTTACTCCCTCCAAATTCCAAGATTATGTTAGGTATTACGTTTTGTTTCCTTGCTTTGTGTTTTTTTTTTCCCTGCATTTGTTAGTTTTGCTGTGTTTTCTTGCTGTTTTTATTGTGAAGGAAAGGGGGTGTGTGGGGATCCCGTGCACTGTCATCTCGTGCACTCCTTCTCTGTGTTCCCTGCGTGGAACCTAGAATGCGGGGATCGGGCAGTTGCTGCCGGGGAAGCTGAGGGTGAGGACTATAATAAAGAAGACTTATAGATTTACCTGGATGTCGTCTTCTTTTCACTAAGTCTGCACTGTTCAAATGCCACATGCATACATACATACATACATCTACTAACTAGTGAGATGAAGGAGGAAAGACTTTTCACCCTTAACTTCAATAACTTTAAACTCATTACTAAGTAGGACAATTAATAAAAACAATCTATGCCAACAACAGGTTTATCTAAGAAACATTGGAACATGTGATTAATAGACCAAAGTATCTTTGTATTTTATCAGTGAGGCCTTTTCACCTCTACATGGTACTCCCATCCAGGTGATGCTGAAGAAATGGAATGTATTAGTTCCATTCTTAATTATAAAATATGAAACCCTATATGGGGTTCAACCTAGAGAAGGAACATTGACGTGACAGAAAGGCCTAAGCAGGACACTTTCAAAACTCCAATTAAAGATGCCCGGAACCACAGAACTTGAGCCCTAGTGGTGAGTGATGGCCATGAGAGAAGTTAACTCAAAATTACTTTGATGGCCCTTTTCCTTGGAAGGACTAGACTTCACTGAGGATCACAAGGCAAAGTTTTTTCACAGGAATGCAGATAGACTTTCTTAAAGGTTTGTTTAACCAAATGACAGCGATTCCCCTGGAGAGGAGTAGTTTTTAGATGTCTAATTTGAAAGAGCAGGCTGAAGGGCCGGAAGTCCCTATGTACAGGGCCCATGTTAAAGTCTGCTCCTCATGTTATCATTCTAGGGGACCCAAAATATTTTCTTGTACAGGAGACCTATGTCACAAATCTTCTGATGAGTGCTGTACATCCTATTGTTTGTTGCTAACCCATAGAGTGTGGAGTATCCGAAGTAATACTTTTTTTAGCATAGGCAACTACCATCCTCATGACCAGGCCATGACACTATTAACAGCTAATGGGATCTTATTATAGTGGGAGGGACAAAGGCCTTTTTACCCTGACCCGAGAGGAGACTCTGCCTATTGATTCTTCTGTCTAAATCCCTAGTAAATATGTTTAGTAAGTCATGACTGCTCCCCTCATGGGTATGTAGTAGCCAGAGTTAACTGTCTTTTCCTCTCCCTCCACATCCCTCTGCACTTCTCCTTAGTTTTCCTCTACCAATGGAGCACATTATGCCCAACCTCAACATTATGTATTTTATGCTGAGAGTAGGTGCTGTCAAGCTGGAAACGACATATGTGAAGGTGGGAGCTTCGCCTGAAAATGTTTGCCATAGACCCTAGACCAACCAAAAGGAAAATGCACTTCACTGTGATTCATACCCGCAAACGTTTGTGACTAACTTTGAACATGAATGGACAATTGGGTTGAGTCAGCTGTTCCCAAAACTAGAAATAAGCTGGCCCCTCCTGCTTATCCAGTGCTCACCTTTTTAGACTAGGAGCTCTGAACACTAGTGTGAAGAAAGGCAAGGACCCGAGGCAGAATGTTTGCTGGCTCCTTTTTTAAGAGTAAGGACTATGCCCGACTGCAGAGGAGAAGGACCCAGGAGGTTGACTGTCCAGCGTAGGGAGACCCTGTCTGTTTAGCCCAAGACAACATTCAGTGTAGCTGCCTTGCTGTGGCATCGGAGATGCAGTGCCTCCCAAGACCGTAAGCTGCAAATCGCCGCTCAGCTTGAATTTCACATGCTGCCAGTGTTCCCCATCCTCATCTGTGACGGATGAGACACCATCTATCACTCCATCTTTACCAGTCCCCAGTGAGCATAAGAAGCCTATAGGTCTGCACCCTGCATTACAGCATTATTTCTTTAAGCAACCTTATGACCATGCATAGCCTGTGTGCCCTGATCTTCGTGCACCACATAATTTCTTTAAGTGTTGAGTGTGCAAGTCCTATGTGCTGCTTACCCCTCTCTCCATCATCAGATAGTCGGCTTGTCGGGCAGGCTAGTGTCTACACCTCTAATGCTGCATGTCCACCCATGTGGCCAGGATAGCGGCTTTGACCACTCCAGGGCCCTGCAGCCATCTCCAATGACTGTGCAACCACTACCAGGCAGTGCAGCGTCTGTGTGCATCCCCTGCTGTCCCTGCAGCAAAGAACAAGAGGCGGTCAGGTACCCAACTGTGATAACTTGAATACTTGCAAGCAGGCATTATGCTTGACTTTTGCTTGGGAATTCTCTCCCTGAATATAAACAGTTAATGCACGTTTGTCTACAACTCAATATTGTTACTTAGGATACACTGTTGATTAATACTGCTGATGCCATAATCCTATTAAAACTGATAGGACTATTTACTTCATAATAATGAAAGTCTTGTGATTTTGACAAAACCAATAACACTGGTTGGATGATTTATTTATTGCAAGTGATGTATGCACAGCTTAAGTTAACCTTCAACCACACACCACCCTCCAAGGCATAAACCTTGACTCTTCTTCCTCACTACCTGTGAAAGTCTAAAAGGGAGATCTTTGACATTTCAGACAGCTTGCAATATCTGTTTCTGCATTTGCCGGGATAGCCTCAATATTTGATGCACAAGTTGCCTAACTATCCTGGAGTTGTGCAGGCCCAGGAGAACTGGCGTGGCAGACACATCTGTCCATCATATTCCAAAATAACATTCAACAGACACAATGTCCATCATACTACACTTGGCGACTGGGGGACCTGGTGTCCATCATTGAAACCCGACAGGGACTAAACCACTGTTTATACTTCAGTAGACACCGGGTAGGACATATTGTCCATCATCCCCAAAGAATCAAACTACAACACAGCCCTGATGGGACTAAAATGTTCATCTACTCCAATCGACTGGCGATAGGACATTAGTTTATTGACAACAAAATATGAGTGTTATGGAAAACCACTGCCTTTTTACTCTCCAGTGACAACATGGTGGGATGCCACTAGCCAGAATGTGAATCTAATGCAACAATATTGGCTGTGCGACGTTAAGATGCCTAGTATAGTGACATAGTCCTTCATAACCAGAGCCAAGCTCATGAGACTTAATAGCATTCCAAAACATATCTGAAACTTCTGTTATGAATATGAACATGTACAGCATTACCCTTTAACGTATTTCATGGAAAGAACTTCAAGCCTCATTTACTAGCCATCATTCTCTTTCCGAAAGTCCCTGAAGATCTGGATATTCTGCTAATCAACTGGACCTTGCCAGTGCCTGGATACCCTCACGGGTGACAAGAAGCGCTCTACAAATCTACTGATTAATTGAATGATTGATTCATTTATCAGCACTTCTATAAATACCCATTGAAAGCTTTAGGTCACATTACCTTTATGGTTTACAGAAGCCGTATGGAATGCCATTCTGTTTCATTCCACAATGAAGTTATTGGAATTCTCACCATATGTGCAGTTGTCACTGAAGGATCCCCCAATGGGGGAGTTACCCATGCCATGCTGCAGCATGGCAGCCAAAGTTCCCCCAGGAGGTGGTCCTACATTAAGACAGCGGACATTCCTCTGTCGGAGAATTCTCATGTGGAAATTACATTTATGGGAGAAATCGTGTTCCCCCAGCTTTTCGGAGGATTGTATCTTACCCCCTTCTTTAAAATCAAGGCATTATTCAGCCGAGGAATCTTCAAAGCGCTTCTCAAACAGCCTCTCTTTTTTCTCTCCATTGACAGAGCCATTCTCTTCCCTTTCATTTCTTGACAGCTTTATTGTGTGTGCCTCTGCTGCATGTAATTGTCAGTGTGTAGCTTCTATTTTGTGTAATCCTGCACAGATGTTATTTAATAGGTATTATTCAAATGAAATAATCATGGTATTGTAAGGAATGCAGTACAGCCCTTCTTTTCATTACATATCCCACCATGTAGCTGTATATTACAGCAGACACTATTGTGCTATGTACAGAGCAGACACTGTAATTATTAATCATATCACAAGCCCTTCTGCAAATGCTGAAAACACAAGGACATGCAACGCCTACCACTTCCAGTGCGCCATCTTCTGTACATGACTGATCCACAGAGGCCGGCAACAAAAAGGGAGAAATCCTCTCCTGGAAGGATAACTCTTTTACTCTTACTTCTTACATATTTTAATTCAATTCAATACAGAGATTTAACTAGCCAATGACCATTAAGTCCCCTAAGAGCTGTGTATATTGTACGATTTGGGAATTTTTAAAGAATCCCGCGAGTTATCCTGGAAAACAAAGGCAGGCATAGATTTCCAAAATTACTGAAAATTTCCAAACAATATGTGGAAAGTTAGTATGAGTAAATGATGCCTTGTAGCTTTCATTTTTTGTCCATGGAAAATATTTACCTAGTGTACAAAGTCTTCCCTAAGACTCCATTAAAACATGTGGATGGCTCTACTCTTTCCAGCCTAGTAAAGCTCTCTCCTGCTTTCACTTGAATCAATTTCTGCACCTTTCCAGCAAGGGAAATTAGGACGTGGAATTGACCATTGCAGATTCTTTTTATGCACATATAACTCCCCATAAATAATTGGGCCAGTATTGTGTCACTGGCATCCATGATCTACCAGCAGTTATAGCCCCCAGAACTGGTTCTTAGTCATCAGAGTGCCACTTCCAAAGCAGTAGGTGCTTAGGACCCCCGGGGCTTGCTGGGAAGTCACCAAGTGAATTACATTGGTCTCGTGCACCGAGCAAATTCTGGACCTCAGAAATGTAGATGTTTAGAATTATGTTATGTTTATTACTGCATTTTTTGTATGAAGCTTACACTATATTCGGACAGGAGAAAGAACAGCAAACATTAAAACAGCAAAGGGGCCGATTCTGATCTCGCTCGGAAGGGCTCCGAACGCGATCCGGCCGTAAAAAGTACGAGCCGTACGCGTGTTTTCCGACCGACTCGCACAGCTGTACAAGCGAGCAAGTACGATGCGAGAAACGCGAAATTGCCGACCGAATCGTTTCCGGGTCAGAACCGCTCCATACGTCTCGTCCGTAAGCAAACAGTGCCGTGCAATGGAGGCGATTTCTGACCGAGCCAGTACGATGCATGATTCGGACAGCCGGATCGAGTCGGAGCCTCCGACACGTAAACGCTCCGGGAAGCGGACATCGGGGGTCCGCGCCGGACCCCCCTTCACCCGTAGCCTTACGAGTCGATCACAGGGGGTCCCAAGGGTCCCCCCTACACATGCATGTACGGTGCAGGTTGCACAGATGCGTCCCCACTACAGGGGGCGCCCTTGTGCACAACGTACCTTTTTCGTCAATGTGAGCCTATGTACGCGTCATACAACAGGCTCCCATTGACTTCAATGGGGCTCCGAGCGACCCGTGTCCGTCAGTGCTTGTTCGTATCGTACTCGGGCGCTCGGAGCACGAGTCGGTCAGAAAGCCCTCCGGATCCGAGTCGGACGGAGCCTTCTCCCAGCGAGATCGGAATCGGCTCCAAAGTGTTGAACTACTAAACTGGAAATCTGTATCAAATATAATGTGCCAGTTAGGAATATAACAGGCCGCTTAAACTATGCGTCAGGGGAGAACCAAACTATATGGCATGATTGACTAAATTATGCTGCAGGAAAAGGCAAATTATGCGACCAACTGTGGCACATTTTGTGATAGTATTACTTAATAATGTTGTCATTTTTACACGTTAATACTGTGTGAGCAAATATTTCACCTCACTAGTACCAGCATAATATCAAAATAAAGTATAAGAAATGGAAAGGTGACAAGTCAACCTTTGAATTGAGCCTTCCACTGTGCGGCAACACACGTAGCTGAGATTTTAGTACCTTTCGATCCGTTTGAGCTAAAACAATTATTTTGTTAAAATGGGTAAGTTATTCTGCAGAAGATGTATTATGTGGCAAACATGTGAAATCCATAAATGATCATGCAGAAAATGCCACAGCCGCAGAACCCTAGTAGCCCTGAGTAGAGATATGCCCAGTACTGCAGAAGCTTTCGAGTGAAGTTAAATAATTGAAAATCCTGATTACATGACCTTGAAGTTAGCATCCTATGTTAAATTCAGTATCAGCCTCAACAGAGTATTGCTCAAAATGGGTGTGCAGAAACAGGGCTATACGGATGTGTTTTTTTTTTTTGCAGTTTTTATATAGCACAAACTCGACCCGAAGGAATTGGAGCGCTTTACATGAGCACCAGTTATATTACACAAAGACACATTCATTTATTTGTAGACACGGGAGATTAAGTGATTTCCCCAGAACCACAGGATATTGAGCCGACGTCGAGACTCGAACCTTGGGGCATATTTACAACGAAGTGGCGGACCGTGGCGTTAGCCTCCTTGGCTTAACGCCGCCCTCCGCCACTTCAGAAACGCAGGGCTGCACCATATTTACAACAATATGGTGCAGCCCTGCATTTCCCCCTGCGCTGGCGCTAAATTTAGCAGCCTTGCCCCAACGCAGGCACCCTTGCACCATAGTGCAAGGGTGTCTGCATTGAGGGATGATTGTTTATGTGCAGAAAGGTCCCTTCCTGCACATAAACAATCTTTAGATGCTGTGTTGTAACTTTTATGTGTGCTGCTTAATGCAACACACATAGAAGTAGCAAAACGTCATTTTTTTTCCGATTGTTTATGTGCAGGAAAGGGGACCTCACTGGCCAGGTGGGGAGGTGGGGGGTGGGGGGGCTAGCGTGCTTTTGTTATAGGGGACCGGTTTTGCAGCCCTGTATCAAAAGCGGATCTCACTGCTTCAAAACCGGCCCCCACCCTTCCAGCCCACAGGGAAAACGCCCGGTGCCCGGTCTGGCCAGTCCGGCCCTGCAGCACACATAGAAACAGCAAAAACGAGGAGAAATAAAGCATTTCTCCTCGTTTCGCCTGTTTAAGACCAGGTTTTCCCTGGTCTTATTTTTGACGCTGCCTCTTATTTACGCCACCCTTGTAAATAGGGGGCAACGTCAAAATCAATGGGTGTTGCGGTGGAACGCCCAACGCAACACCCATTGCCCTCCCCTTTCACGCTAAGTACAGCATGAAAGGGTGCCTTATTTACAAGGCAGCGTTAAGGCACGTTAAGTGGTTTAACGCTGCCTTGTAAATAAGGCGAAGCCCCTATCGCCACCACAACGTCACTAAAAGTGACATTGTGGTGGCGATAGGGGTTGTAAATATGCCCCCTGGTTCCGGAGTTACAAAGCAGGTATCTCTGGCCATTATGCCACAACCTCTCCCCTCCTACCTCTTTAGTATAAATTCTGCTCTATACCATAAAATTGCCAAGCACTTTACAAATGAATTTTGCATTTTTCCTGTCATCTACCGTCACCTTGGCTTTCCCTTCAGCGAGAAGACAGTTTGTCTCGTCGTCTGTGAGCCTATCTGCAAGGCCCCTGGCTCTCTCTGTGCCCTGCCTGTCACGAGGGGGAGGCCTTTCCTTTCATCTCTGCTATCTTGTGTTCTGCTGCTCTAGAGAGGTCCTTATGCACATGATCCCCTATGGTATTTGCTAACTCTTTTTGTCTTTTCTTCATTGTTTTCCTTTTTCTTGGCTATATGGATGTCTTGGAAGAGCTTTTTCATCTCACTCTAAATGGGGAAGAGTGTGTGGTCTAATTGTTGTCTCGAGTGGAGGACCCATCTTTTCCTCAGGTATTCTGAAGGTCAAAACTTAGGTGCATATTTACAAGCCCCTATTGCCACCACATCGTCACTTTTTCTGACGTTGTGGTGGCGATAGGGTCTTCGTCTTATTCACAAGGCGGTGTTAAGCCACTTAACATGGCTTAACGCCACCTTGTGAATAAGGCTGCCTTTAGCGTGAAATGGGTGGGCAATGGGTGTTGCGGTGGGCGTTCCACCACAACACCCATTGATTTTGACGTTGCCCCATATTTACAATGTAAATATGGGGCAGCGCCAAAATTAAGACCAGGGAAAACCTGGTCTTAAACAGGCTCAACGAGGAGAAAGGTTTAATTTCTCCTCGTTTTTGCTGTTTCTATGTGTGCAGCTATGTGCCAATGTGGCTAACGCCGTGCTCCGCAACTTCCTAGTAAATATGCCCCTTAATTTTTCTAACGAGAAGGGTGCCAATGTTATAACATACAAATAGCGACACACCATCACTATGGGGCACACTAATGGGTACAAAAGTAATGTAGCAGAAATGAGCACTAGAATGCAAAAGGAGTATAAAATATATGTCGTTACACATGACAACAAAAATGCCAACCTATATATACATGGCGGACAGTCCGTAATAAACACTTCAGCACGAAATACTGTGGTCCGTGTCATCCCTTCTAAGGACTCTGTGGAAGTGGAGTGTTTGATATATATATATATATATATATGTTCGATTTTCCTCCGAACTACCGTTCCACTCCTGGATTTTGGCGAAGGATCACAGCACCACGTCCAGAAGGTATATATATATATATACATTTTTCAGTCAGTTTGCTACATGTGCATATTGATCATGTGACCGAGTTTCTAAATTCTGTGCCTAAAAATAGAAGTCATTTTATTTTTTGAAAGTCTAAATAGTTCAAAGCTGAAACTTATGGGACTAAATAAATGAATCGGTCAAGCAGGGCTGTTACCAGGACTAAATAAGTTTCTCAATCACTGATAGCCCCAAGACAAGTAGATACCTCTGAGCCTTGGTCAGTCTGAGAAGATTAAATATGCAAACAGAACTACTGAATATTGAATTCCAATCACTATGAAAAGTAAAGCACCTGTAGCATAACCCAAAAAATGAATTTCTCAAAATTGACTTTCTTTAATTGAGAAGCATTGGGGGGTGGGGGATCACTCTGAAGGGAAGGCACAGGACAGAGAACGTGCAGCTCAATGTTAGGCAGCCAGGAGCCTAAAAAGTGCACAAAAAGATGGGCTGCTATAAAGTGAGAACTTAGATACTGAACATGGTGGTAGCAGGGGGATGGTTGTTTCACCTTAATACGTGAAGACGCTTCTTTCGAGTGTCTAAAGACCTGTCCCACCACCTCTCTCTCTTTATATAAGCAATGCATTTTTAGGCAAAGTCTTGTGCTGAAGAGAGTTGAAAGAAGGACCCGGGTAGGTATGGCTGTAAGGGGAGAGCAGCCGGGGCTATTTGCCCCAGGGCCCGCTCTTTTTAGGTCCCCCGCTATTTATATCACAAAGCTTGCTTTTGTGATCTATTTTCGGTAAGGTAGGTAATCTTAGCCACCTCTAGTTGTCGCCATAAAACCAGAGCAGGACCTTGCATCATGTTTGTGACCTGAGTCCCTGACTATCTCCTGACAAGCCAGGGAAGGACAGTTGCTAGGTGCACACGCACATTTAGATTCTCTATGATGCTTGAGACATGTGAGAGACTATAGATCATAAAATAGGCCCCTCCTGGAGTGCTTAGCAACAGCTCATAGCTCAAGTCCGGCCTGCCGCATCCCGTGCAGGTATGAGCGTTTGGGTTGGGTTGGGGGCGGATTCGACAGACGACCACGAGCAAAACTTAAATAAATAATGAATTTTCTCTGTTCATCATCTGTCAAAATACCCCCCGCCCACACCCACCGCCCTTACCTGCACAGGCCCCGGCAGGCCGGGCTTAATCTACGAGATGTTGCTAAGCACTCCAGGAGGAGCCTATTTTATGATCTCTCACATGTCTCAAGCATCATAGGGAGTGCATTTATTTGTGAGTTTTCTCCTTTATGTTACTTCAGAGCAGTTTTACGAGATAAGGCAGCTTAGATCAATATAGGGGGCGTTAAAGTCTGATTGGTGAGGAACAACCTTATCCTTAGCCAGGATCCCTTTGGTGCATGTACTCAGCCGCAGGCAAGCTTGAAAAGCTTGCTCTTCAGTAATTTTCAACCTGATGTTGTTCAAGTGACTAAGCACAGAGCCAAATTTCTATAGCGCTCCCCCAAGCAAAGGGAAGCATGCAGTAGTGGTGATCAGTTTTCGAGTGCAAAAGGATTTTGCTCAGAAAGTCTACACTTGTGCTAAATAGCATTGTGTTGCCTAGTATCAAACCACTTAGAATGGATACAGTGAGATAATTATGAGTCGAGAACTGCAGAAACCCCTTTGGAGTCAACACAAACCCACGCTTATGAAAGTCTTATGCGAGAGCTTAGGCCCAAACCTTCAGTTACTCCCAGAGCGACGATCTTTAGGTAGCATGAGAGGCAGAGGGAAAAAACTATCACAAGTTAACATATCATTACAGTACAACCAATAAGGCCACACAGGAATCCACTCGACAACTTTATCTGAGTTTAGTAAGTTACAATTATAAATTTAGAAATAAGTCAATATAAATCAGTCTCAGCATAATCATATCGAAATACAGAAATGTCAAAATAAGTCCAAATCTCCTGAAGAGATGTGCCCTATGTAGTACAAAGCAAATAATGAACTCTAAAGTGATGATGCAAACAATCAGGAAAAAGAATTGTCCATTGAATGTCATCAGACGATTTTCTTTAAGAAACATGAGCAACCTATCTTTCCCTACACTATTCTAAAGTGGCACCCCTAAGCTAAGGAACATTCGGTAGGGGTACGTCTAAGAAAGGAAAGAAATAAGGTGTCAGTCGTTAGAGTCTTCAGTAGAAGTAATCAACAATGGGTCTTGTAGCATAAAGCCACTCAAACAGACCCATAGGTCTGTTCTCCGTGAAAAACTAAGATGGACTCTCTCTCTCTCAATCAATCAATCAATCACAGAATTTGTAGAGCGCACTACTTACCCGCGAGGGTCTCAAGGCGCTGGGGAGAGGGAAGGGGGGGGGGATGCTGCTACTGGTCGAACAGCCAGGTCTTGAGTAGCCTCCTGAAGGTCAGCAGGTCTTGGGTCTGTCGTAGGCTTAGTGGAAGGGTGTTCCAGGTCTTGGCGGCGAGGTGTGAGAAGGATCTGCCGCCGGTGGTTGTTCTTCGAATGCGAGGGACGGTGGCGAGGGAGAGGTCGGCGGAGCGGAGCTGGCGGTTGGGGACGTAGAAGAAGAGTCGTCTGTTGAGGTAGGCTGGGCCAGTTTTGTGGAGTGCCTTGTGTGCGTGGATGAGGAGTTTGAAGGTGATCCTCCTGTCGACGGGGAGCCAGTGCAGGTTCCTCACTAAGTACAGCACATAATATCAACTGCAGTCGAGTTGATACTCCACTTGACTTCTCCTTTGGTAATTTTCCATAGCTCTGGCAACACTGGGTACTTTCACCACCTTTCCCACATCGATACGTTGTAATCTTTTCTCGTTGTTCGTCATTCCTCTCCTTTACCATGAGAACCCCCTCTCCTCGCTTGTTACGGCGATTCCCTCGGCCGACTCCTTCTTCTCATACTTTACTATCTATTAAAAAAAAAAATCCTTTATTCTAACTAATGAGACTTATCCACCCCTGCAGTGGAAACAAAATGAGATGAAGCATTCCACAGCGAAGGCTAAACACAGACACAACGTGAGATTGCAACGTAAGCTTGCACTGAAACAGAGAATGTTAGGCTAGAATGAAATGACACATAAAGTTCGGCTAAAATTCACACTAGACCTTAAGTTAACTGTTAACTTTAGTTAGTGCACTAGATTACAAATACGTGCATATTTCTACACAACAACAAAAAATGCAGCTTCTCATATACATGAATATAATGCAATATATTATGAAACTGTGATTGTGAATGTACCTACACATGATTAATTCTGGTTATACCTATGAATGTCAAATACTAGTTTGCACACATCCTAGTTAATAATCTTACAATGAGACATTTTGTGATAATTTCTCCTGTAACATCAAAATATGTAAGGATTACATAACTTTATTAATCACATTCTATGCACGAATATTTCGTTGTGGAATGCTTTAAATATGCAATATCCCACTCCCATTAGTTTGATTAATTACACTGAATATCTCGAGTGCTGACTACTTATGATTATAACGCACTCCTAAGTTATCTCAGATGGGATCAAGATTACACTTCCTCACATGCAAAGTACCAAGTGCTAGCGTTGGGTGACCGACCAGCACCAAAAGAAAAGAGGTGCAAACAATCAACTAACGTTATAAGTGTAGGGTCAGACTAAGAACACAAAACAGCACTGGAAATTTTATCACATCGGCCAGCCGGGGGAACCGGATGGGCAGGGGGTGGGCGAGGGTGCAAGTGTGCATCCTAAACCGGCCTCCAGCACTGCTGCTTTTGCTACTGGGGGTCAATATTGCAGCACTGCTGCAAAACCGGCTCCCAGTAACAAAACCGGCCCCCACCACTCCAAAACCAGCCCCACCCTTCCAGCTTCCCGGGGTAACTCCCGATGCCCAGTACGGCCAGTCCAGCCCAGTATAGGTGGCAACATTAGTTGAGTTTTAAATTCTTAAGATGTGCAACAATTGCAAAAGGTATACATATTAAGTGATCTACCCTTTGGCGGTCTTCTGCATGAAAATAATTGTATAGAATGCCTTGTGCACGTGTGCCATGCATGCCACCTTTCCGTAGCTATTGCACCCTGGCACAATGGTAGGTTGTATTTAACTTAACAGGAGCGCTGCATTAGTAATGCTTTTTGTGGGGCGCTATGACAAAACTTACCAGGGCTGCCTTTGTTTCGCAATCTGGCCTTGAAATAGCCTGACAGATCTGGATGCTAAAAGGATGCTTCAGCCCCGAGAGGAGAACAAAGGCAGGTGTCACAATGCAGGTTGTCAGGATCCATTCGTTTTATCTTGTGCATTTATCCTCTCAAGCTGCCACTAACAATCCCACTAAACACAGTGGGTATTACAGATTGTCAGCCAGGCGCACTACTACCAGTTAATTCTGCTAACATACAAGAATTAACAAATCAAATGGGTTTGACTTCTTAAGGTGCGTGCGTTATGTAATATATGCATGGGTGTTGGGAAGTGTGTGTACGTCTATTTGTGTGAGTTTTTTGATGAATGATATGCATATGTGTGGTTACATTTGTAGGTGCGTACATGATTTGAATGTTGTATAAAAGGGAGTGTCCACGCTGCTGTCTTGTCACCCGGTGGGTGGTGGCATGTCTATCTGTCCCTTAACCCGTAATAGGGCCACACATACACACATGCATGTCTCCATCCAATCATGGATCTAGAGAAACCTCTGCTCACACACACAGAGCTCTACCTTTTCCCTGGCCTTGTTCCTGGGGCCCAATACATCCAATGCATGCAGTGCTGTAGCATGTGGTTGGTTGTTTGTGGTGTGGTGTTCCTGGGTCACAGGTATTACTGCATTCCTTTTGATTAACCAAGTACTCTTTTTGTACTCCTGACTCTTCAAAGATTGCTAGGTCTTGCAGTCCAGAAGTACTCCAGGAGGCTGTAGTAGTTTGTGGCACGGTTATCACAGAGAACTATAATTATCAAAAGGAATATATCTCTCTGTCCTTTTTGCAGACACCCCCAAGCCCAGGACAAGGCGAAGGCCATAGATGGTCAAAGCGATGTCTGGTAGGCAAACATCCTGAGCCGGGATAAGCAGTCACCGACCAGCTCTGGGGACAGCGCTGTCCATTCACTCAGGCTGGTTTTAGTCAGCCTTCTGTTCTCAAAGAGAGCCCTGCTCTGGCATGATGTGAATGTGAACTGTTACAGCCGCCTTTTGCCTCCGTACTGTCGGAGAGCACAACAGATACAGCAGCTAGACACCCGTGCATATACAAACACACCGTACATATAAATCCAACAACCTAGACGTGGGGGACTTCAGGAATATAATACAGCAGATACCCATCCAAACGTACACACAACCACAACATTCATGTCAACCCAACAACCTAGACTGAGAAGACAGGAGAAAAGAACTTTAGGAATATGGTGCTGAGTGGATAATGGTCTCCCTTCACTGTAGGAAGTGTACACTTTGGGTGTAACATCTTGTTATGTTATGTTAGATCAATTTGCATGACGCAACTTATCACCCGTGAGGGTATTCAGGCACTGGAGCAAGAACATAGGCCGGGGAGCTCCTAGTTGAACAGCCAGGTCTTCAGTTTCTTGCAGATGTTAAATAGTGAAAGGGCGAAGGAGTGCCCTCCTGCCTTGCTTCTGTGGATGCGAGGGACACGTGCGAGGGTGAGTGAGGCTGAGCGTAGCTGTCTGGTTGGATGGTGGAGTTGGAGTCGGTCATTGAGGAGGACTTTGTAGATGTGGACGAGCAGCTTGAATTTGCATAATTTCTGGACAGGTAGCCAGTATAGTTCTGTGAGGTAGGCATTGATGTGAGCGCTTATGAGGACATTTAGGGTTAGTCGGGCGGCAGTGTTTTGGATGGTCTGAAATCTTTGAGTGAGCTGGTTGGAGATGCTGACTGAGTGTGCTGCTGCAGTCTAGTCTGCTGGTTATTAGGGCCTGGGTTACAGTCTGTCATGTGTACCTGGGGAGTCATTTGAAGATCTTGCGGAGCATTCTGAGAACGAGGAAGCAGTAAGAGGTCACTGCAATCATCTTTGTATCAAAGCCGCATGCTTAGATTAAGGAGAAAAGGCAAAACATTGAGTACCTTGAGTGGGCTCACAGAAGTTGACGTTACTGGAGAAAAACTCACTAGCCAGAAAATCCAAAATGGGCAGGAAGTGACAACTTTCCAAGCAATGTAGAGGTTTTCTCTTCCCTGCAAAATACAGCAGAAGCACTGTCTTGTGTTGAGTGTCTAATGTTACTGTACTGTAAGCCAGCAGGATGGCTAATGAGTTAATCCTTTGCCACATACATCTGCATTTTCACTCTTGTGGCAAGGTCAACTCATACTTCAATTCTATGTTTTGTAAAACTCTTAAAGATTTATATTTATATTTGTGGAAGGAGATGGGGCCTGTAGGCAGTTGGGGTATTAGCTGAGTGGGGTAAGTACCTTCCTGAAGTGATAATCACAATCCTTGTCAGGGTGAACCCTCATGGTCACTAAATTTACCTGAGCTCAAACCCCTGATAGCTATGGTACAGAATAGACAGGCTTAACTTAGGGCAATGTGTAAAGTAAAATGTAATAAGCAAAATGACATAAAAATCCAATAAACGGAACTTGTGATATGAATTTAAAAAATGTAAGTAAAAATTGAGGCAAGAGCAAAGATGGTCAATGGTAGTCAATGGTCGCAATAGAAAGGACCTAGGCGAAATTTGGGACTAACCGTGATGGAGTGTGAGTTGGACACACTAACCAGGTTCATCCTGGTCAAAGATTTTACCCTTCTGATTTTAGACCTTTAAGTCCCCATCCACAACAGTAGTACACTTCTAAACCCCCCCAGAACCTCAGGGGAGGCACTTCGAGACTCACAGGCTGTCAGGCAAAGGCTACAGCCCATTCCAGTCTAGATCAAGCTCAGCAGGGCAGTGGCAGAAAAAGGCCTCTTGTAGCTTGTTGTGTCCCTGTAGCTTTACTAAGAGGTCAGCCTTATGATCCTTGGAGTCCACTTCTTTGTCCTGGGTACAAGAGGGAGAGCAGATCCAGTCTTCTAGGCACTTCTGAGGCCTCAGACAGTAGGTTCAGTCCTCTTCTGATCTTCCACAAATTCCAGTGCATGAAGCGGGCACATGGAGATGCCACATTTATGCTTGGCACGAGCTAGTGGGTGAGAATGAAGCCTCGGGAATCCTTAATGGGAAAAATGTCTTTGGCTCTAACTCAACCCACTTTGGGCATTTTCAAGATGGCCAAGGCCTTCTGTCTTACTAAACCTGGGCTCTGAGAGCTGGGGGTGTTTGTGGGGAGTATACTATGCTAATAGAACAAAATCTTAGTTTTCAGCAACCAATAGTGGAAACATGACATGTGTATTTGTAAAGAGCACTTTCACCCAAGGGTAACTTGGTGCGGAATAACAGATGTTTATTGTTACCCAACTCACTTTCTTGACCTCAGAAGGATAGAAGGCTGAGTGGACCAACCAGGATTTGAACCTGTGACCATGAGGCTGAACACAGGCCCCTACAGTGGACGCATTAGTCTACTAAGCCAACAGAGCCAGCTTATTGTTTTGGAATCCTGTTTTCTTCCTTGAAGTATGTCTCAAATGTTATATGTAAACCCAGTAGATTTGTCATACAGGCTTTGATTGGAGCCTATCTGGCTGTGGGGAGGGGCTAAAGAAGGGCACAGCCCAATCTAACATTTGCTTGTGACAGACAAGGCCTCTTTGTAGTATGAGGTGTCATATGAAAAACCCTAGCACATCTGTCAAGCAGGATGTGACGTTTAAGCAGGATTGGACACTTTAATGTCAAAAAGGATATTCAAAGCCCCGCCTGCATATTCAGGTTCAGATGAGTCATCTCTGCCCATGCAGGTTAGCCTATTGTTTTCTCCTGGGAACAAGCTCACACTCCATTCACGCGTATTCAAATGGAAATTTCTGGCTCGCAAAAGTGGGAGAGAAAAGTACAGATTTATCCTTCAGGGACTTCAGGCAGGTCAAAGGTAACATTTTACCAGTTCCCCTTCCAAAATATTTGTTTCAACTCCTACTTTACCAGTAAAGTAGGCTTATAATAATATTTCAAAAAGTCAAAAAATGAAATTTGTAGCTGTTCCCTAGCCGGAGATAAAATGTATTAAACTTAATATGTCATCTCATTGTTTTCCTAGAGAAGAACCAACCCAGCTACAGTGAAAATAGCTTTTAGGGCATTTTCACAGCAAGGACATGTTCAACATTAAACTTTTACATGTCCTATTTTTAAATACCATACACCCTGCCTTATGGTCAATAAGGTGTACTTAGATAAGACCTATTTCCAATAGGACCGAGAATGTGTTTTGTCAGTTCTGCTTTGCATCAACAATAGACATTTTTCCAACACCTAAAGAAGGTCTCTGGTAGTACTTCCAAAGAGATGCAAGCATCTAGCTCGAGTGAAATCAGCAATTCCTCCCGTCAAGGGAGTGAAATGATTCTGTTGCCCCATAGCCCGCCTTCCACTCCATAACACAGCACTAAGGCCACACACAGAAGTCGTGGCCTGGCAATGACCTAGCTTCACTGCGGTTTAGTGTACATCTCAGACTCACAGTGGAGACCTCGACTCCCCCAGCAATTGCGGAGGTGGTGGGAGATCCAGTGGATGCCTGCCCATTGTTTGTCGACTGAGCTAAACTCATTTAGCTGCATGGAGACGCCACGTGGCATCCGGAGGAGAGCTATATGCCCTTTGCGCCCATGCCCATCAGTGTCAGTCACTTTAAGTTACCAGCATGGGGCAGCACACAGAAATAATGCAGGTGTGTTATCTCCCTGTACCAGACATTGTGCACCTGCACTAGTTAGAGTTATTGCACTTGGATGTTATGCAAATGCACCCTCTCCAAGTACAGTTGCAGCCTTATTTATCAGGTGCAGCCTTACCATGCCCAGAATTAGCCTCAAGTGCCCATCACAACCTATAAACAGGCATGGCTTTAGATTGCCACTGCAGGGTACAGGATGTAGGTCCAGGAGGGAACCAACATCTTAAGAAGCAGTCCCCCACTGATGGCAGTCCAGGCTCACCCTTTATGTACAGCCCCATGTGGTCAATCATTGTTTCTCACTAAGACAAAATAGCTGTCCAGTTTACATACATTGGGGGAGATTTACAAAAAAAGTCACACAACGCAGTGCAGCCCCCCGTGAGGCTGCGCTACATTGAGCGACAGGGAGGGAGCAGGAGAGCGCCATATCTTCAGAGATATGGCTCTCTCCTCCCCTTTCCCTTGCGCCGGCGCTGATTTCAGTGGCCGTGTGCCATGCACACACCTTAGCGCCATAACGCTAGGGTCTGTGCATGAGTCTAGCATAGGTTTTGTACAGGAAGGGTACCCTTCTTGTACAAAATACTATGCCTAGACACAATGGAAAGCTTTTCCCACTTTGTATGCGTGTTGCACAGTGCAGCACGCATGCAAAGTTAGAAAAGCAAGGAGAAAATAAAGCATTTCTCCTGTTGGCGCCTCCTTTGAAGGGGCATTAACTTTTGGCGCAAAACAATGTCCACTAATCTTTGTAAATATAGTTTTGCATCAAAAGGCATGGGTGGTTGCATGGGAACGCCCTTGTTCCACCCATGTAACGCCCACTCAGTGCTAAGTAACGCAAAGCAGTGCTCTGCACTGCTTTGTGCTACTTTGAGGGTGCTTTCCAGCACAAAACAAGTTTTGCTCTGGAAAGTAAATAGCAAAAAAAAAACATTTAGCGCTGGTTAGCATCCCTTTTGTGACGCTAACCCAGCACAAAATGTTTGTAAATCTCCCCCTTAGTGTCTGCAACTGCAGCTTAAGCACCAACACTCACAGATTTCACACAATCTTATGAAGATATCAATATTCTCCCCAAACTCTACTTTTCCCAAGAAACATATGATGTTTGTCATACACACCCATGTGCTCAGATATGTCTAATTGTATTCCTAAAGTTGTGTTTGAATGAGTCATGCTTCTATTTATGGAGATCAGCCAACTTTGTTCAAATTATCAAAAGTTCATGTCTCCTATGGCAACTAAAAATCATTCTTATCGACCCGGAATGCAGGATTAGGCTCACACACCACTCTCCAGCCCTGCCCCCTTAATAGCCTGCGTTTTGCTGCTGAGAGTCTAGGGTGAGGACATGGCATGAGAACTGCAAAGTACCTTCTGTTCCTGGTGCTGCCCTATGACCTCTGAAACCAGATGACAGGAGCAGAGTGAGAAGGGACCAAGAGGCAAGATAAGGGCAGCAGCTGTTACTACTAGTGACCTTGAAATGACATTCGTGCTATTTTGTGGGAAGGACAAATGAAGGGAGGGACCCGGTATACAAGAATACCTCAATCACCCTACCTCTTCAAAGCCCTTTCTCTTACTTATTTAGTGCTCTCGGAATGAGTACATTTAGGGATTATTGAGAAGGGAAGGAGTGAACATGTGCCCTATTAGAATAACAACAAGCACTGGCAAAGCCAATTGGTATTGCCTATTTAAGAGATTTTGGATTTACCATGTCTTTGAGCTGTTTGTAAAGCAGCATGGCAGCTGTGCTACTGTGTGGCATGGCTAACAGTTATTACCTTCTCATGTCAAAGCACTTTTTAAAATAACTGTTTTAGCGCCCTACAACATGTCCAAAAGACTATAATAAGCTAACAAGCGCTAATGAGCTCCAATAAGAGTGAAACACGTGTCAGGGGTTGCTTTTTTTCTTATTAGAACTCTAACACTGTATATATTCCAAAATAGGAACCTCAGTGTCAGGGCAATCTTCGTGACCTGGTGTTGCGGTCTTGCACAAGCTTCACGGACCGGTGCCTAAACCATAGTCCTGGAACAGGAGCCGCAGTTCCTGCACCAGTCAGTAAAGTTTATATGAGACCAATGCACCATGCTGCAAAGCTTGTCCTGGAATCACAGTTCCCATTTTGGAACTCAAATTCAAAAAAATATTTTTTTTTAAAGAAAAAGGTATCTAGACGTAGACCAGACTCTGCGGCAAACTCCAGTTGCTCAAGCTGTGAGTATGTACCTGCTTGGGTACCTAAAACTCCAGCCGCCTTTATAGGTGCCTAGGATTCTGCAAATCTTGAAAAGGATCAGTGCATTCTGCAACTCTTCCAAAATTATGTATTTTTTAAATTTCACAATGGGGTATGGGGGCATTGAGGGTCCCCCCACATTAGCCCGAGGTCAGGGTGTGGATACCCTGTCCCTTTATGTGTCTTTTCATTTTATCTTCTGATACACGCAGTCCTGCCCTGCATCTTGAAATGGCTACTGCAAGTGAAAGTTTTGTCTTGTAGCATCAAATCACATTACTCAGATCTTCAGTATCCACCTAGGAACTGCGGATACGAAAGGATCAATGGGAAAAAAGGCTTCCTCATCCAGTTGGATTTCTGAATTAGCGAAGGATTCATGAATTTCAAATTACACATATATACAAAAGTGTTAAGACTTTAAGACCCACTCTGCAACTTTTTAACGCTTATGTCTCAAAACCAACTTAATGAAATCACAGTAAACTAACAAAGCATACGTTCTGAGAAAAGTTCTACTTTCATCGCAGATTTGGTGTAAACTATAGCTTGCGCCTCCACCATGCACAGTCTTATCGTCAATTATGTAATTTCACATGTTGTAGCGACGTTGTCAATAATGTCATAGAACATGTCATGAGTGATGTAAAATGTGGGGAAATTAGCAGTGCATGGCGAGGGTGAGGGTTCTACTTGCCCTAGGGCACTAGTTATAGTTACTAGAGATAACTATAAATGGGGAATTTCAGTGTTTTTTTTTAGTTTAAAACGCTACGTCATAACTGAAATTTTCACCTAACTATAACATCAATTTAACCTCTACTTTTTTCAGTGAATGTCTAGGGTTTTTTTTAACCTAAAGTAATAATTTTTTGCCATACGTAAAGCTAACCTCCGCCCCGGACAGCACCTGCAGCCAGGCGCTGCAGCCAACCACTAGCAGTCAAGAAGGTTCTGCATCCAACCCCCTAAAGGCAGCCAACCCCCTTCCGGGCCCACCGCCGGGGGATGGATCACACAGCCCCCCTCCCCAAGCCACTATTAGACCCAGGGACCCCATCCTGAGATGTTTTGCTTTTTAAAAAGTGGAGGGGGTGCACGCGACCCCCCCCTCCCGAAGCCTCTGGTGGCCCCGGGGACGCCATCCCCAGGGGCCTTCTTTTTTAATAAAGGGGTGGGGGATGTGTGGCCTTCCTCCCAAGCCACTAGTGGCTCTGGTACCCAATCCCCAGGGGTCTTTTTTTTTTTTAATTAAAAGAGGGGCATGCGGCCTACATCTCCAAGCCACTATTGGCCCATGAAACCCATTCCCAAAAATATATTTTTAGGGGGGCAGGGCACGCCCTCTCCCTGAGTCCAAATGGACCCCGTGGAACCCATCCCCTGGGGCCATACTTTAATTATGGCAGAGAGGGGCACATTGCCCCCCTTACTGAGCCTTAAGAGGCCCTGGGGACCCCATCCACTGAGGCCAAATATATTAATATTAGGGAAGGGGCACGTGGCCCCCGCCCATGAGCCCTGGGGACCCCATCTCCTAGGGCCAAACTTTATTTACATGGCGGGAGCATTTGCACCAGAAACGAATCACCCAGGGTCAAATAAGTTACTACTAGGAGAGGGGGCTGCCTGGCCCCTCTGACCCAATCCCCCGGGGCAAAGCATAACGTTGGGGACCATAGTGGGAGCTCAGCTTTGTTCCCCCCTGGCGGAAGCAGCTGCTTCTGCTTGCTTAATCCGGGTGGGAGCAATCACTGTATACCAGCCCGCAAGAGCGCAGGCAGGGAAACAGAAGTGTGCTCCCATCCGGCAGGAGCATTTTCAAAGCTCAGACTGGGTGGAAGCACATTTCTTTCCCTGCTCGTGGTGTGGCTAGGGAAAAGTACTGTGTCCTGGGGGTGGGCTCCAATGGGCAAAGTTTTACAATCGCCCTCGGGGATGGAGTCCCAGGGCCTCTTAAGGCTCAGGGAGGGGGGCGCACCTCTAGTTAATATTTGGCTCCAAGGGCATGGGATCGCCAGAGCCCATTTGCGCTCACTGAGGGGGAATTACGCAGCCCCATTCCCTATTATCATTTATTTCAGCCCTGGGGAATGGGGTCACCAAGGCCTCTTAAGGCTCGGAGAGGGAGAGCCACACACATCCCTACCCTATATAATATACTTGGCTCCAAAGGATGGGGTCCCTGGGTCCCGATTGTGACTTGGGAAGGGGGGCCGCATTCCCCTCTACCTATAATAATATATAAAATTAAAAGCAGACTAGAGTTACATTTTTTTTGTTAATTCTCACAATCCCGGGAAGGAGTCCTGCGAGTGCAGCTGGAATCCAGCAAGATCATGACTTTAAAAAAAAAATATATATATATATATATAAATAAATATACTTTGGCCCCAGAGTCCGGAGGGGTCCCTATGGACCCGCCACCCCCACAAGGCCTAGAGTGGCTGGGTATCCCCCCTACCTCCTTATAACATTTTTTTTTAAACTAACCTCAGGACAGGGGTCTAAGTCACCAGGTCTTTTAATGGCTACTTGCAACATTTTTTCTCATGTTGCAGGTAGCCAATCAGAGCCTTGCACCTGCAGGAGCAAGATGGCTCAAGGGTAAAAAAGCCCCCTGGGCCTTGTGAGAGTTCAATGAATCCAACCGAACAAGCTCAATAGCTCAAAAACGACTGAACGGATTTATACCGAATCACAAAAGCACACTTTCTGAACCAAAATCTAGCTTCCTGCCAAATTTTGTGTAATTCTGTTCATCAGTTTATGCAGTAGCATTGGGGATTTTGCATTTTGGGGCCCCCCTTGTTTCTAGGCCCTCACGTGACGAATCACCCCGAAATTTACTATGCACAAACTAGACAAAAAGTAGCACTTTTTTTGGAAAGCTTCGTAAAGATTCTTCAAACAGCGCCAAAATTATTAGCAAAATAAGAAATGCATTTCCAGTTACCTTCCACACATTTGAGACTCTTTAACCCACTGTGGCATTATAAGTTACTGCTTTGGAGTGTTTGCTTACATAGGTGATAAAGGTAAGATTATCATTGTTTTAATCCTGATATAATGTAATATGATTCAATATTGCCATCGATGGGTCCTGGTGACTTCATAAACCACGAGGCCAAAGGCAGGGGTAACACACAGACCACGGAGGGTAGGCAGGAGGTGCAGGGACAGAACACAGATAGCAGCGCAGGCATGAGGGGAGGGGCAGCACATGGACAAAATAGTGCAGACGGGAGGGGCAGCACACGAACAAAAGAGGGCAGGTGGGAGAGGCGGGACAGCACAAGGAAAGTGGAGGGTAAATGGGAAGGGCAGTGGCAGCAAACTGACCGTGGAGGACCGGTTGGAGGGGGGGGGCAGCACACGGACAACAGAGAGTAGGCGGGAGGGGCAGGGGCAGCACACAGTTTATGAGGGCAGACAGGATGGGCAGTGGCAGCAAACTTACTATGGAGGGTTGGCAGGATGAGTAGGGGTAGAACACAGAGGGCAGATGGGAGGGGCAGGGGCAAAAAGCGGGCCACAGAGGGCAGGCAGGAGGGGCAGGGGCAGCACATGGACAATGAAAGGCAGGCCTGAGAGGCAGGGGCAACAAGCTGGCCACAGAGGACAGGCAGCAGGGACAGACAGCACAAGGAGTATGGAGGGCAGGCGGGAGGGAAAGGTGCAAAACACTGAAAAAGGAGGGTAGGCAGGAAGGGCAGCAAGCTGATGATGGAAGGCAGGGGGAAGGGTCAGGGGCAGCACACAGACATTGGGGCAGATAGAATGGGTAGGAGCAGCACACAGACAATAGTGGGCAGATGAATGTGCCAGGGGCAGCATCCTGACCAACGAAGGCAGGCTGAAGTGGCAGGGGCAGCACACAGACCACAGAGGTATGGGGGAGGGGCACCACATGGATAACAGTGTGCAGGGAGGAGAGACAGGGGCAGTACTCTGACAACAGAGGGCAGGTGGGAGGGGCATGGGCAGGACACGGACAACATAGGGCAGGTGGGAGGAGCAGGGGCCAGCAAGCTGACAATGTAGGGCAGGTGGGAGGGGCAGCGGCAACATTCAGAGAACAGAGGATGGGGAAGGGGCACCATTGAGGGTAGGTAGGAGGGACAGGGGCAGCACGCTGGCAGTGGAGGAAAGGCAGAAGGGGCATGGCAGCACACAAACATTGAAGGACAGACGGGATGGGCAGGGGCAGCACAAAGACAATGGAAGGCATGCAGGAGGGGCAGGGGCAGCAAGCTGACCACAGAGGGAAGGTGGGATGGGCAGGGACAGCACAGGGGCAATGGGAGTTGACCAGAGGGGCAATTACAGCAGGCTGTCCATAAAGGATGGGTTGGAGGGTAGGGTCAGCACACTGACCACAGAGGGCAAGTGCGAGGGCAGGGACAGCACATGGCCAACAGAGGGCTGCTGGAAGGGGCAAGGGCAGCACACAGACAATGGAGGGCCGATAAGAGGGGCAGGGGCAGCAAGCTGACCACAGCAGGCAGGTGGGAGGGAGGGGCAGCACACAGACAACAGAGGGCAGGCGAGAGGGGCAGAGGCAGAATACAGACAATGTAAGGAAGGTGTGAGGGGCAGGGGCAGCAAGCTGACCTTGGAGGAAAGGCAGGAGGGGCAGGGGTACTGTGCGGACAACAGAGGGCATGTGGGAGGGATGGAGAACAAGGACAAAAGGGGCAGGTACGCAAGACTAGGGAAGCAAGCTGATCACAGAGGGTAGGTGGTAGTGGCAGGGGCAGCACATGGAAAGTTGAGGGCAGAGGGAAGGGGTAGAGGGTGGCACACGGACAATGAAGTGCAAGTGAGTACAGCAGGTGCCGCAAACTAACCACGGAGAGCAGGCGGGATGGGTAGCACATGGACCACAGAGGGCACATGGGAGGGACATGGGTACTGACACAAACAATGAAGGCCAAGTGAGTCGGGCAGGGGCAGCAAGGTGACCAAAAAAAGCAGGCGAGAGGGACAAAGGTAGCACATGGACAACTGAGGCTAGTCAGGAGGGGCAGGTGCAGGAATGTGACTACATAGGGCAGGCAGGAGAGAAAGGGGCAGCACATGGACAATGGAGCGCAGGCAGGAGGCACCTGGGCCGGAGAACTGTCCATGGAGGGCAGGGGGGAAGGACAGGGGCAGCACACAGACAACAGAGGGCAGGAGGGAGGGCAGGGGCAGCACACAGAAAATGGAAGGCAGGTGGGAGGAGTAGGGGCAGCAAGCCTGACAATGGATGGTAGGGAGAGCAGGGCCAACAAGCTGTCAATGGAGAGTAAGTGGGAGGGGCTCGGTCAGCACCTAGACAATGGAAGTTAAGAAGGAGGGGCAGTGGCAGCATACGAACAATAGAGGTTTGGTGGATTGGGCAGACAAGAGGGGTAGGGGCAGCAATTGGGGCAGCAGTTGACCATGGAAGGCTGGCAGGAAAGGCAGCAGCAGCACACAGAGAAAGAAGGGCGAACAGCAGTGTTGGGGTAGCAAGCTGACAATGGAGGGCAGGTGGGAGAGGCAGGGATAGTACACAGACAATGAGGGGCAGGCAGATGGGGCAGCAGGCTGCCCATGGAGGGCAGGCTTGAGGGGTAGGGGCAGCACACATACAGTAGAGAGCAGGCAGGTGTGGCAGAGGCAGCAAGCTGACCATGGAGTTTTGTCAGGAGTGGCAGGGAGATCATATAGAAAATACTAGGCAGGCAGAAGGGGGGAGGCAGATGGACAGTTGAGGGTAGGCAGGAGGGGCAGGGCCAGCAAGCTGATCAAAGGGGGCAGGCAGGAGAGGCAGTAGTAGCACATGGATAGCACAGCTTAGGAGGAAGAGGCAGGAAGCTAACCATACCTAATCTGACAGAATTTTAAGCCAACGTCTTCACATATATGCATTAGCCTCCTAGCTCCTATGCACAGCCCTTCATTGTTTGTTAAAATACCTTACACATAAACCTCAATTGAGCAGAACATATAATCTGGGGGCATATTTACTAATCTTTCATGCACTGCAGGCCAGCATGTAAAGTTACTGCGCTGCATTGGGTGTAAAAGTAAGAGAACAGAAATGCTCCATATTTACAAAGATATGGAGCAGCTCTACTTTCTCCTTGTACTGGCGCACTGTGTGCAGTCTAGTGCCAACGCAGGCACCCGTGCACCATAGTGAAAGGGTGCCTGCGTTATGGGCATGATTGGTTTTGTGCAGCAAGGGATACCTTCCTGCACATAAACAATCCTTAGAGGCATTTTCCTCTTTCTACGTGTGATACAGAATGCATCACACATAGAAAGAGGAAGTAACAAGGAGAAATAATGAAATTTCTCCTTGTTATGCCTCACGGGGAAGGCGCAGCATTTTGGCACATTCCCATGTTTCCTAGCTGTAGTAAATCTGGTAGTGCGCCAAAATCCATGGGTGGATGCATGGGAATGCCCATGCTCCACCCATGGAATGCCTGCAGGATGCAGTGTAACTCAGTGTAACTCATTACAGCGCAAGGGGCTGTCTTGCGTTACTTTTTCTATACAAAGGCATGCAAGGCAGCACAAATTGCCCCTTGCGTGGCTTAGGAAATCCCAGTTATGGGCTTGTGTTGCCTTGCGACGACTCGCGTCATGCAAGAACAATGCAACTCCTTAGTAAACCTCGGCCTTGGTGTGCGAGTTATCGTTTTCATGTCTGCTGTACAACTTATTGATTGCAGTCCTAACCATAGATAGCAAATTGTAGTGTTTTTCGGTTTTAGTTTGCAACTATAACTCCATTTCAATTGTGATTTTTCAATGGATTTCTACGTTTTTTAAACATATATTAATGCGATATAGCCAAAGGTAATCATAGATAGACAGATAGATAGATAGATAGATAGATAGATAGATAGATAGATACGGTAGATACGATAGACAGATAGATACGATAGATAGATAGATACATGCCATGGCGTTTTTCATGTAAAAAATTTATTTAAAAAAAAAACAGGATCCAAGGGCTTATATTTGTGCAGGAGAATAAAATAACGCTGAAGAGGCCTCATGAGCTGTTTCTGTGTGTAAAGTAATTATAACATACAATCTGTGAGGCAGTAAACAGTGGTTTTCTCATGTCAGGTTCGCTCGTCTGTGTTATGAGCTGGAATTCGACCTTTACATTGTAGTAATCAAAATGTGAAGGTGCATTTATTAGTACAATTGCTCTAAGTAACGTGTTAATGGGCTACATTTATTTCACTGCCATGGCATAAATATATCAGCAGAAGCGCCGACGGCACACAGCTGATCCTCTCCCTCACCAACAAACCCAGCGTCACCAGGCACAACTTCCAAGCAGGGCTGAAAGCCGTCGCCACCTGGATGAAGAACAGCTGCCTTAAGCTCAACTCAGACAAGACAGAAGTCCTCATCCTGAGATCCACGCTCTCCGCATGGAATGATACTTGGTGGCCCTCTGCACTAGGAACTCCCCCCAACCCGACGGACCATGCACGAAACCTCGACATCATACTAGACGCATCACTCACAATGGACCCCCAGATCAACTCAGTACCCTCGGCCTGTTTTAATACCTTTTGCCTTCTGCCTGCTGCGAAAGAACTTCAGATAAATCCCCACCGAATCCAGAAAGACCGTCACTCACGTGCTCATCAGCAGTAGACTCAACTAGGGCAATACATTCTACGCCGGCGTTACCCAGATAAACCTTCGCAAGCTCCAGAATGTCCATAAACCTGCAGCCAGACAGGTCCTCGACCACCCCCGGAACAGCCACATCGCTCACAACACCTTTGCAAACTCCACTGGCTGGCAGACAGAGGAATAACCTTCGAACTCCTCACCCATGCCTACAAGGCCCTCTACAATGCCGTACCAGCATACCTGAACAGCCGCCTCTCCTTCCACGCACCCAAAAGACACCTTTGCTCCGCCCAGCTCGCCCTGGCCACCATCCCACGGATCCACAAGACCAGAACTGGAGGAAAGTCCTTCTTCCTCGCTGCCAAGACCTGGAACACCCTACCCCTCTACCTCAGACTATCTCCCATGCTACCCCAGTTCAGCAAGGACCTCAAGATCTGGTTATTCTAATGACCCCAGCACTTAAACGGATCTGCTCCCCACCTCCCCCCAGCGCCTTGAGACCCTCACAGGTTAGTAGATGCAATTTACCAACCCTTGATTGAATGATTGATTGAAGCGCAGAGTGTAACATGCTAATTATTACAAATATTGAATGTAAAAGGCCAATGGGACACAAGAGCTGTGCTCACCTTCCCATCCTCGAACAATAATGATAATGCATATTACACACTCCATATCTGCATACATAGTTCATGCCATGCTGTTTTGTTTCCAAGTGCATTCGTTATTAGCACACATATCTCAGCATAACCAGAATGCAAGGGATCAAATTTGTGCTGTGAATTAAAAAAAAATAGATCTTGTGACTATGACCACGTTGTTTGCTTCTGTAAAATGAGCCTTGAATGAAATCTGGGAGACATAAAATATTTTTTCAAATATATTTATTACATTCCAGTAAAAATAATTGTGGCCCAAGAAAATGTTATCCGTAGCAAAACTCTTTGACATCGTCAAAAAATTAGCTAATTCGCTATTCACACTAGACATTTCCAACACCAAAGACAGCCGTGAGAAATTCTCCAAATTCTTCGACAGTAAAATAAACGAAGATTGAGCTCTCACTTACCACATGAATTATGGACTGCTGAAATCTTAACTTGCAAAACTTCAGAAGAATGATTATCCTTCAAGGAAACAACTCAAATAGACTTGATGATCACCACAATTGCTAGCCTCAAGTCAAGAATTCACTTTGCGGGCCATATCCATCTGGTAAAAACAGTCAAAGACATAAATTCTCTCCCTCAGGTGAGAAACTTTTATGTGACACAAGGATAAGGCCTGACTGGCTTAAAAGTAGACAGGTTACCCCACATCTCAAAAACTTGACTCAGTTCCAGAAGAACTTAACTATTTCTGCCCCATCTCAAACCTTCTTTTCATAGTAAAGGTTCTGGAGAGTTGTGTGGTAGAGCAAAGGAAAGCCTTTATAAAATAAAAAACCTACTAGATAATCACAATCAGGTTGTACATCTGGCTGCAGCACGGTTATGGCTCTGCTATAAATACTGGCTTGTGCGCCACTCATCTTAGGCAAAGGTAAGCTATGTCTTCTTGTACTCCTCCACCTCTGACACACACTGCCATGCATCCCTGCTAAAAATCTTGGAAAAACAGATGGGGAGATGTGGCACAGTTCTGATATGGGTTGAGCCATATGTTGATAGGCACTTACAGCAAATAAAACTGCAGAAGCTCTCTTGAACCCCATGCCTCTACAGCAACAAGTTCCACAAAGCTCTATCCTTTCTCCGATTCTGTTCAACTTTTACAGGCAACCCCTTACTGCTCTCCTCACTGAATCAAACATACCTTTTCAGTCATACATCGATGGTTTGCAGCTGTTCATGAACTTATCCTGTAAGTAATAACGGCTCCTACTAATACTGTAATAAAGCTCCAGACCTGAATGACTCTACATCCTCTTACATTAAACCCCCAGAAAACTGAATTCCTACTAATATTGCCTCAATACAGTAGCACATCTGGGCATGTGTGACTTGACACAACACATGGACCTGGCCTGGCAGTTCAGGCTGGACTGTTCCCATAGGGAGCTGGGTCAAGACTGATTTACATATGGCTGGGTCCAAACTGTAATGGCGTGGTGAGCAAATAAACGATGGATTTAGGCCCAGATCTCTTTACGGGGGTGAGTGTTTGACATTGTTCGGCATTCCGTCCATCATTTGTTCTTTTTACATTTGTTACCCTAAGTGGGATGGGTATGCCCAGACGTGTGTCCCGTGCTCACATGCCACTGGAGTGAAGCTTTCCTGGCTGGTGAAAGGTGATACCCTGAAACCGGTCCTAGGATGCTTGTTTCCAGTCCAGGGAGGACCTGGCTTGGCAGTTCGGGCTGGACTGTTCCCATGGGGAGCAGGGTCAAGATTGATTTGCATATGGCTGGGTTCAAACTGGAAGGGCGTGGTGAGCAAAAAAACAATGGATTTAGGCCCAGATCTCTGTACTGGGCATGAGTGTTTGACATTGTTCAGCATTCCGTCCTTCATTTGTTCTTTTTGCAGAAGATGTCAGGTCCAACAAAATGGAAAACAAAACAAGCGAGAAAGGAGAAGAACAGAGACAGACAAACAGAGATAGAGTAAAAGCAAGTGAGCGGTAGGGGAAGAAAGATAAAGAGAGTGGAAGGGGAAGAGAGAACGAGTTGTAGATAAAGGGCGTGCGAGGGACAGAGAAAAAGAGAGAAGAGATGAAGGAAAGATACGAAATCTAAAGTGAGAGATGAGGGAGTTGAAGAGGTGGACCTGAAAATAAGATTGAGGGTTGAATCAAGAGAAGGTGAGAGAGTATAAGAAAAAAACAGGGAGAGGAAATAATGATAAGCAGGGGGGGAAGGGCAATGAAGAAATGAAGGGGTGAAGAGAGAGTCAAAGACAGACACAGAGAAATAAGAGAATAAGGAAAGAATGGGGGAGAGGTAGAAGAATAGAAGAGTGAACAGAGATAGAGGATGGAGAGAGAGTCAGAACAATGGAGTCTTAAAGCAGACTATGAGGCACACTAGGCGGGAAAACATTCCCCAACTGGCGACAGACATGCCAAGAAAAGAGAGATAGAAACTGAAGACAAAAGAGAGAGAAAAAAAGAGAGAGATGAGGAAAGAGAGTGAGGGAGACATGGCAAGGGAGAGAGACCACGTTTTTTAAATTGCAAATATAAATTACACCGGGCACCTCCTCAGAGAGTCGTAAATAGGCTTGAAAGCATTTCCTTCTACTTATTTTATAAGTGCAATAAACTTTTAGCAGCTCTAAGTATCAGCAGCATATGCAATATTTATGGGATGCTTACTTTGGAGAAGCAGAGTATTCAGGGGGGTGTCGTCAGGAGGCAGAGGAGACAAGCGTTGGGGGACCTCGCGGGGGGCGGTGGAAGAGAGAGTGCTTTCCTTTCATCCCAGAGAGATGATTAGCTGCCCCAGTCAATGTGCTTATATTTGCAGCCCCTTGCATATGTGCCAGGAGAGGAATCCCAACTCTGGCCTCCTGCCCTTGAGATGGGCATCCCTTCTAATAAATATTTAAGGCTATTTGCAATCATGGAGAACCTAGCAATGTGTGAACCTGGCAAAGCGTGACCAGCAGGAGGTTCTGGAGGAAGGTTCCCCCGATAGACCCATCTGCAGCAGGGGGCACTCCCAGCTCTCACTTACGCTTTAGCTCTCATTGCCACCACCAGCTGAAGGCTGGTAACATCAAGCACAAAACCGTTCAAATGTGTGACATTTAAAAGGTCATAAAACCTTTGTCAGGGTTACAACTCCCACGTTTTCAGCAGTGTCAAAATCGGTGCAAACTCGAAGCACCAGGGGCCTTTGGCACATTTTATTGTAACCAAATTATAAATGAGGCTGGCAGGTGGTTAGGGCCGATCACTGCTATGTCTGACACACTAGGTAATTAATGTGTGTTACAAGCATTGCTTGGGCACACTTGCTAAGTGCATCATGTTAACACTTTCATGGGGAGCAGGGGCTGAGCACTCAAGGCGTGCTCCGGATGGGTGCTGTGGACTAGAGCACTAGAGACAGACCACGCAATAAATATAGTGTTCGTTCAGTATTGTTTGAGAAAAACATATCATTTTTGTATTCTTATTAAGGTAAATAACGTAGTAAAAAGAGCCCCCAAAGTCTTTGCAGTATTTAAAAATGCAACACTAGTGCCGGTGGCACCCTCCCATCCTCTTATGAATACAAGAAAGGGCAGAGTGGCAGCATCAGCATCACAGGTGTCGCCTCAGCAGTGTCTGCTCTGCACGAGCAGGGCAGAGTGCCCAGCACAATGTCAGCACAGTGATGTTGACGTGGCTGGTAAAGTGACTCAGTGGCCTCAACACTTACTGCTGGCACACGCAGGGATCTCCAAGCCATGAGTTTGATTCCCAGCAAGGCTGGCTCAGCCTTCCATCCTTCAGATGCAGATCAATTGAGTATCATTTCATTAGGTACTAGTAGCACTTCTTAGTTAGAGCACTTACAAATAGCTAAGATGTGGAAAAAAGCACTATACAAAAAATAGTTATTATTAAGTTTAGCTAGTTTGTTGCAGCTGTTGGTTTGGGGGTGTCTTTAGGTGAGTCTAGGGGCAGCACTCAGTTGCTGGTCCCGAATGGATGTGTAGTGGGGCCTTCTGGGTCTTGCCATGTTCTGTGATGAGTAGAATGATAGAGTACGGTCTATGATGTACTTGAACAGGGAGGCTTGATGATGGCATCTTTTCAGAGACACACGTGCAGTGGGTGTTCTAGCCACCAGAACATGTGGTTTGGTGACTGCAACAAATCGTTTGTTTAATGCAGAACAATGTGCTGGAGTGTGCAGGGACAGACAGTGTCTGTACTTAGAAGAGAATAGTGGGAGATTCATGAAAAATAATCGGGAGTATGTATTTCTCCCTTTGTCTTCTATTGAGACCTGAATCGGGTTATTGTCATGTATGGGACTTGCAAGTGTGCTACCGCCCGATGGGATATTAGCAGGGGCACTGGAATTATGCGATTGTGCTGTTGCAGCGATTTTCGCATAATTTTAGATTTGCCGCAGTTTCCACATGATCCATCATTTGCTGCGTAATATGCAGATTTTAACCTAAAAAAAAATAGTTTCTAGCTCAAACGGTTCACAAGTTACTAACAGCTGAGCTGCACATGTTGCCACATAGTGGAAGGCCTTTTGCAAAGGTTGACTGGTCACCTTTTTGTTGCTCATTTCTATATTTGGGTATTAAACTGGTACTGATGAGGTATGCTTAATGCCCAGACAGTGTTAACATGTGTAAAAAGTACACGATAATAAAGTAATACTATTAATAAATGTGCCAAATTACGTCACATAATTTGCTTTTTCTTGCTCCATATTTTACTCAACCTGCCACAAAATTTGTCCCTCTCCTACTGCATAATTCCAGTGGCCCTGGATATTAGAAATGCAAGCAAACGCTCTTTTTTCTTACCTTTCAGGAGCACGGAGTAAGCGGTATGGCAGGCAGAGAGAGCTTGATAAAAATGTTGTGCACTGACCTGCAGGAGCAGGTTACTGGCAGTGCATACTCCGAGTCACACAAGACCAGCCCGTCAGCTGAAGCCCGCAGAGGAATTGGGATTTTGCATGCAAGAATCGGGAGGCAGTAGACTAGCCTTGAAATCGATAGTCTCCCGTCTGAATCGGGAGGTGGGGCATGTATGAAGGTTACACCAAGCTGGAAGAGATCAAGGCCACAGTGATTGGTGCTATAGGGAAACAGTGCAGATACAGGGGGATAGTGTGATGGAAGCAAGGAAGGGCACCAACCTTGGTGTCACACATAGGCAGTGCACATCAGAAGGCCACATTTGTTTCTTGACTACAAGATGCGGGTGGTACCTCCTTGCAGGGCACTTTGCAGCAGTGGTCCCTCCCCTCTGGTTTCTTGCACTCTTCATTCGCTCACCTGCCATCTGGCTGGTACACAGGAGCTTGGCTTATCGCGGGGAAGTTGGAGATGAGTAAGGAAGAGGTCTATTCACATGATTTTGGGGTGAGGTATGGCAATAGTAACAGGTCTTTGGTCTTGCCACTCCTTACAGGTGGGTCACAGGTGGGAGTACAGTCTGTTCTGAATAAGGTGGGCTCTCAGCACACACTTTGTCTCAGGCATGAGCAAGTGGTGAAGCCCAGGGCCTTTCTTTTCAGAAGTGTTAGCTTCTCGCAGGACACATGCAGACCTGCTGGATTTTGTTCAAGCATTGCTCCATTGCAACGTTTGTGGATAAAACACATGCAAGGGACACAGCACCCTGAATGGCACTGGCCTGAACAGGGAGGATGAGGGAAAGGGGCAGCAGCACCAACATGCATGTGAAGAAAGTGGACCAGGAAGCTCCCCGTTATTGGGCCAACAAATTATCTTAGGGCTACAAGTCAGGAGAGACACCAGGACAGTATCCTTTACACCTATGCATCTGTGGGCACACTAAACACATACATCTCATATTAACAAGGAAGGGGCAGTGTCCCATCACTGCATGATTCTGCATATTCATCAGGAAGGAACAGAAGGCAACCACTACACCAGATGAAGGCCTGTGATCCAGCGCTATCAATAAAATTTCTTCTCCTCTAGGCATTGACGTCCAGGTTGGGAAACACTCTTCTTCACAACTATACCAATATGACGGTGGGGCCCATAACACCGCATAAACATTCACTCACTCATATATCCCCTGGAACTCGTCCGCCTTTACTTAGGAGAAAAAGTTAAAATGAGTTGCTGGAAGGAGGCAGGGATACCTTTTTAAATCAACATGATAATTCTTAAACTTCTAAGGTATTCCGCTCATTGGTCGATGGACCAACTAGTAGGAATCAGTTGATGGTGATTAAGACCAGCTCAATCACTATAAACTTTTAAACATTTACAATTATTATTGAGCTAAAGAACCACAGACTCGTAAATTTAATTATAATATAGTTTATCAAATTTTTATAAGCATGAATAAATTCAGTTTTATTAATCGAATCAATACATTTATTATCATTATAAGAATAAGTTGAAATTGCAATGCATACCCTTTTAGATGGAAAAATAAAGTTCGTCACAGCTGTTAAATTCAGATCCCAGCATAGAACTCCCAAAAACTGACTGTCTGTCCTGCTAAACAGGCCTCCTCGACGGACCACCTATACAGGTTTTCTGCCACAATCTCGTTCTCTCTCAATCAGATTTAAGAGTAAAAGATTAATCGTATTAAAATATAAAGGCCTATAAGAAAATAGCAGTGGCTTCTCCAGCGTCAGCGTCCAGTGCTCAATAAAAATATGTAAAAAGCAGCGCTCCTCCTACTTCAGAGTAGGTCCTCTTATACCCTAATACTAGCTTACTAAACAGAAATGTTACATTTTGGGGGCAAGATTCACTCTAATTGGTCCATTTGAGGGGTGGCATACATCTCATTATTACCCTCCTTGCTCAAACCAGTTCCAAAGAATGTTCATAACTTTGTCCTTTCTCACGGGTTCAGGACATTACCAATCCAATTGACAGTCTTTATTTGTATCTTCTTTCAGATACTTTATTTTAAACAGTTCATTGTCCATTCACGAATGCACTGCTGGTTCTCACACTTGTTCACCAAGTCCCCTTTGGCACACGCTCGGGTAATAAGGTCATCACAACCTTGATCTCTCTTCCATCCTAGGCTTTGGAAATAACCACGTGATGCATTCGTTCACAGCTTTTTCTTCCGCTTGGAAGCCATCTTGCGTAAGCACATTCTAGCTTGTTTGCCTCAGCAGCCAATTTTACAGCACGGCCTAGCAGGCCTGAGCGAACTATCATAGAAATAAACAGAAAATAGTTAAGAATAAAGAAAATAAGCCTTTTCGTTTCCCTCCCGTCATTCTACGTACCCCAGTTAGGTGTTACCTAGCAAAAGCGACATATAAAGCTATTTCTTACTTACCAACCACTTTCTTTTGCCACCATACAATTCTCTACGTAGCACAAATCATGCAATATTTTTCTAATTAATACGCATATCGTTATGTTATCGTTATTTACATTAACAATTGTAAGTAGATTAGTTTGCACAGATACTGCATGTTACCGTAAACACTTATAAGGAAAACATACGTTGTTGGTTATTTCACTGAAACGGAACAATTGTATTAATTATTATTGTTAATATTAGGGGGTTCAAAATTTTCTCATTTACCTTGCTCCATCACCTGGATCCATGTATGCACCCAGTATCTACATCAACATCCCTGTATCCATCAGGGCTGCCCCAACCATGCTCCAGTTTAGGAAAGAGCTGAAGACACACCTCTTTAAAAGACACTACATCAGGATGAACTAACAGTCTACGCCAACTCTCACAATTTTCTCATTTACCTTGCTCCATCAACTCCCCCCTTTGGTGATTTTTAATATCACCACAAAAACCCATGACATACCAATTTGTCAGATAGCATATTTCTTGTCCATTTGCTTTTCGTTAGTTTTACACAACTGTATTCCTTTTATCTTGTCTTTTTGTTTTCTCATACATGCTTTCTTTCAGTTCTTCCAGTTCTATTTCACCTATTTCTCGCTTTCTTTCTTTATTTATCTTATTTTCTCTTTCTATTTTGTTTTGTCTTTTTCTTCTTTTGATACATATAATGACAAATCTCACGAATAATACTACTAATATTATTATTGTCGCTGCTATCATAACTTTCCCTATAATCAAACTACTTATTTTAGTAAACCAATTTGATACGGAGGAAAAACTCTTACCAAGTTTCTCCCAGGCATTTTCAACCTCCAGTGGAACAAGTTCTTTGTGCAAATTTGTAATATTCTTTATATACTTTTGTATATTTTCACTTTTATCTGGAATGTAAGTGCAACAATGTTGAACTTTCAGCATTCCACAGACTCCACCCTCTTTTGCCAAAAGAATGTCAAGGGCAAGTCGATTTTGCATCACCATAGCTCTCATGGCAACCATCTCGGTATTTACCATCAAGAACCCTCCAGCAGTATCTCTAGATAAACGATCTACTACTGTGGATAATTTCCGAATTTTAAATGTATTCAAAGATATTCCCACTGCTGGTATCAATGCTCCAAAAATATCACCCACTATTTCTGAAAAACTTTCCTTCTTTCTTCGTGTGGATGTTTTACCCATCTCGTGTGTTCCTTTTTCTTCTCTATCTACATGAAAAATCTTTGGAAAGACCAGGCCTAAGTAGCACGTCCCATACCAATGGTCCGGCAACCTGTAATAAGCTCTGTTTCCGCAAATATAATAGATCCCAGGAAATATTGGATCTTTTCCCCCTTTGAATCCCCAACCTCCTAAAATTTTATAATTGTCTTGACAATTACTGGAACCCACGAAATAGTTGTCCTACCTTGTTTTATTTCTACTAATGCACAACCTTCCCTGTTGGGGCCAATCCAAAGTCATAGCTACATTTGTCTTCTTTTTATCATTATTTTCTTCTTCAAATGTCCACACAGGTGTTTTTGTCTCTTCTTCCTCTATTACTTTTCTCTGAAATGTTATCCTTCTGGTTTCAACCATTTCTAAAAACTCTTTTTCCTCCTTTCTTAACTCACAGGTAAGGTTGTGTTTAACTATGTCAGCTAACGAAAGAACTTTATTTTCTAAGAAAAACTCTCCAAACGTCCTTGCTCCTTTCACCCTGTTTAGTTCAGATACTATAGGAATCTTTGCAAAAATCTTATCTATATCGGTATAATAATATTCTAGCCTTCCTGTTCTATAAAATAGACTAGCTAAAACACTACGGGGTCGATTCCGATTCGGGCCGGAAAAAGCACCGACCGACTCGGATCCGGAAATAATACCGACCGACACGTACCTGTGGCGCCCGACACGCCAAGTACGATGCAAGGCGTGAAAAATCCGACCGACACGTACCGAAACCAAGTCGACCGACCGAGCCGCACTGAAAACAGCAATCCGGCCGGAAAAACACACGAATCCAACCGACCGACACGCACCCGGAACAAATCCGACCGAAACGTACACGCGAACTCCAAACCGCAAAGTACGATGCAAGGCGCGAAAACCACGAGCGAGTCGGACGGAGGCTAAGCCGCACGACCGACACGCATACAAAACCGAGCTGAAGCAACACAAAACACCGCGACCGACGCGTACGCAGCATAGAAAACTGCACAAACACAGCGTGAACGAAACGGTGAAGACCGTACGAGACAAATGCAGGGTCCGACCTCGGTCACAAGAACGTTTCCAACATACACAGACAGTACAAAGGAAAAATCACCCAAAAAAGGCCAAACAAGCAATTACCAAGCCAATAAATACTGGGGGGGTGGGGACAGAGAACAAAGACACACCCACAACTCCACCTATATAAAGGACACAAATCACAACCATGAGCCTTTGCAAATGCCATTCCACTGCCAGCACCCAAGAGAAAGCAACCACACACCCACAGCTCATCCCTCACACAAGCCACACACCATCAGCACACCAACAAATACCTACCTCACATACACCCAGCAAAACACACACTCACACACCCTCACCTGCACACCAACACACACATCACTCACCATCACCACCCATCACCATGCCCCCAAGAAGAATCCCAAGTTCCTAGATTGTGAATTGGAAGTCATGGTAGACGAGATCCTCAGGGTAGAGCCACAGCTGTTTGGCACACTGGTCCAACAGACCCCCATCTCCCAGAAAACCAAGATGTGGGAGAGGATCATCAACAGGGTGAACGCACAATCACCATGTCGGCGCACAAAGAGCGACATCCAGAACAGGTGGTATGACGTGCGCAGGAGGGTACGGGACCTGCTGAAGAAAGACTACATCAACAGCCAATACACCGGCAGTGGCCCTCCTGCCAAGCCAATATACCTCAGGCCCTGGGAGGAGAAGGTGCGGGCCATCCTTCCGCCAGTGAGCGTATATGGACTAGAGGACATCCCAGAGCCTGGTGAGTACACAACAAATGTACACAATATACTGCCACAAACACACACATCACTGTCAAGGGAGAGTCAAACCATGCACTCATAGCAATTACACAGCAACCAGAACAGAATCATCCCAAAATGTGTATGTCACTCAGATAAACACAACACATGCCATCAAAAAAGTCACATCCAACTGTGCCAACACATGTACAAACACAACTACAACTACAGCTAGGCAGTGGCACAAATAGAACTAACAAACACATCCAGACATGTAGCCACCACAACAACACCAACACACAGTGAAGACCACTCAAAGGAAGGAATTCTGTGTATGCTGGCCAAGTCAGTGTAGCCAATAGCATCATGGGAGTCGCAGTCACACATATTGCCCCCCACAACTGTCCCATCAACACCACCCTGAACCATGCTCACATCACAGGGAGTGGAGAAGGACTCACAAGATGGCTGACACTGGCTACTGCTGTGGGGAGCACAAGGCCCTGCTGCCAACTGTGCACCAACAAACAGCAGGACACCACTGACTGACATCCTGAGAGACAACTTCCACTCCCTGCAACGCAAGCACGTTCCATGGTGGGATAACTGACTGGCTGGGTGGGTGGGAAGGAGGGCCGGCTGTCAACCAAACACAACCAATGCAGACCATGTTCACACCCCAAAAAATACATAGAAATGCCCAAATAATGCAGGACAATGTGCCACACCAATATCAACCCCTGACTGTGACGACTTAGGACTATGCAATGTACAGGCCCGCACCCAGAGGCACAGTCACAACTGTCATGTGTGTCAACCATTGATGCCTGCAGAAACATAACATACATTGTTTGTGTCTCCCAAAAACAGGTGATGATGGGGACACAGCAGCAGAAGCTGAGGAGTCCCAGTCCCAGGCTCAAGAGGATGCGGAGCTCACTGGCGTCGTACAGCCTCTGTCCTCCTCGGACGATGAAGACCAACCTGGCACATCCGGTGCAAGTCAACATGCAGCACCAGCAGGACCACCAGCTGCACCCCCTGCACCCACCCCTCCAACGACTGTCACCACAAATACCATCCCTGCCGACATGGACAGAACAAGGAGCAACACCAGCACAGGGACCCTGGACCAACCTGGGGCCATGGACACCACCACCACCACCAACCCCCAAGGTGGACCAGGGTTATCTGTGCGTGCCACTGCACACACTGCACATGTCAGCAGGGGTGGTGGGAGGGGTGGGAGACAGAGGCCGCTGCTTGCAGACGTTGCTGGTGTGCATGATGACCCACAACTGGTACGCATAGCTGATGCGTACCAGTCCAGCACCGGAGACCTCAGCCAGGTAGTGGGGCTCCTCAGAGACATGAAACAGCAGCAGGCTGCCCATCATGCCCGCTTGGACTCCCACATGTCCCACGTGGAGTCACACATGTCCCGCGTGGACTCACACATGTCCCGCGTGGAGTCCAAGTGGGATGCACTGCATGAGATGACGGCGGTGCACAGGGACATTTTACAATGCCTCCGCCAGATGAACAGCAACCAGTCCACACCTCCCTGTGTGCCAACAACATCTGGTGCCGAACAAACTGCAACTGCCACAGGGAGGGAGGATGACTCTGGCGGAGAGTCCCCTGCACCGCAGCAGCCTGTACTTGAGGGCCCCCCAAGAAGAGGGGTCGTCCGAGGAGGGAAAAGTGAGAGGCCGATGGCCAAGCGCAACTCCCAGGAAGCCTGAACCTGTTCTGGATGTTCGCCTTTGTGCACAGACTGTTCACCCTGTTGACGGCAACACGACTCCCACACATTGCATGGGGAGTACAAGTTGGACCAATGTGTCAGACAACTGTGGCCCCGATACTGGGGATCCTGCCTACCAGGACTTTCAATTCACCTAGGAACTTCGGATTGCAAGATTTATGTACAGCACTACCCATCCTGTGCACTATTAACACAAATGTATCACAATAAACACACTAATACACCATACTTGCCTCTGTCGTGATTCCAACGTGGGTGCTGTTATGGGGATGATGAACTGCAAAATTACACTGTGTATGCGAACTGCAACAGCAAGGACAACACAGGCATGTGAGTAAAGGCAACGTGACACATATGAGGGAGACACACCACCAGGGCTACACAACACATACACACCTAGGCCATCTGACTCATTGCCTACACTGATGTTGCCAGGGAAGACGGTGCAATGCACAGACACCACACCCATTCCCAGTTGTAGTCAAGTAGCCCACAGGTGCAGTAAGCAAATGGCAGTCAAATGTGTGACCACAGACAACGCACATCACAAAGTGAAGCACAGGTTTATTACACAGTTGCAACATGTCGTAACCACTACAGATGCAAGGTAATCCCACCTGGCAGCGGGCACACAGTCAACAACTGTAGACGGAAGGAAGTCCATGGGTGTGGCGCACATCACCTGTAGGGACACAACAGCTACCACCCTGGAAGTGCAATCACGTCGTCGGTGGACACAGTTGACCAAACGAATCTGAAAGTACTCTGTGAAGGACACAAATGACACACAGTCAAAAGCAATGGAGTACAGGACAGAACAGCAAAACTCATGCACAATACATGTTACAAGATACCCACCCAGAACCAAGTTAGCATGTCAACACTGTTGGGGAGTACAGCCCACCTGTTAGCACACATCGCAACACACATCCAGTCAAGTAGCCCATGGACACACTCCAACAGCACCAGAGCACCACCCACACATCATGCCAACTCACATCATTGACATGACACCTCAGGATATTCACATTCAGCTAAAGAAGTTGGTGATGAGCTGTGTGCGGACATCACCATCATCATCATCATCATCATCGTCACTGGCATCATGGTCCAGGCCAGGATCCTCCACAGGTGGCGGATGTTGGTCATTGTCATCCTGGATGAGGAGGCAACTCCTTCCGCACTGCCAGGTTGTGGAGCATGCAGCAGACGATGATAATCTTGCACACTTTTGCAGGGGCATATGGGAGGGACCCTCCGGTCTTGTCCAGGCAGCGGAAGCGGCTCTTCAGGAGACCAAATGTCCGCTCAATCACTCTCCTGGTCCGACCATGTGCCTCATTGTAGCGCATCTGGGCTGGTGTCACAGGGTTCCTGAGGGGTGTCAGCAACCACAGCATGTTGGGGTATCCCGAGTCACCTACGGACAGACAAGTGCACATTAGCTGACTTGGAAAAGTGGGCGGAATACTACAGATCAGATCACACACAATGGCACAAAGTCAGTACACACCGACAAGCCAGGCACGCTGGTTCTGCATCTGTGCCATCATCCTGGGGATGCGACTACTCCTCATCACAAAGGCATCGTGTGCTGAACCAGGGGAAACGGGCACACACGTGTGTGATGGTCATGTCTGCAAGACACACCACCAGTGCACTGACCGAGTGGTAGTGCTTGCGGTTCCTGTAGGCCTGCTCCTGGGCCTGTGGTGGTACCAAAGCCACATGTGTCCCATCAATGGAGCCAATGACATGCGGCATCCTCCCCAGGGCATAAAAGTCACTCTTCACGTCAGTGAGTCGTCGCAGTCTAGGGAAATAGATGTACCGGTTCAGGAATAGCAACATTGCCGCCAAAACATCGCGGAGCACACGGCTCAACATAGTCTGTGACATCCCACCAGCAGTCGCCACAGTATGTTGGAAGGTACCGGTGGCAAAGAAGTGTAGGGCTGCCATCACCTTCACCTGGGGGTCAGCGCTGTAGGATACGGCCGGCCAGGCTGCAAATGTGGGGACAACTGCACTGCCAAATCCTCAATCAGCTGCCTGGTGAAGCGGTACCGTCGGATGCTGTCCCGTTCCACCATCGTTGCCAGGTCTGGGAATGGTCGATGGACAGCAGGAGCCCTGCAGTGCAGAGGAGAAGTAAGCAAGATTGTCAGTCACCCCACATATGCGGCATTGAACACACTCAAGATCCCAACATACATCATTATGAGGCACAACTACATGAAGTGTGCAGTTCCGGAAGGACATGTATGGTACATACATGGCCAACATCTGTCAACACGGTCCAACAGGTGGCATCAATTAGTCCCAGGTTGGCCCATTGGATATCATGAGGCCGTGTCACAGTTCCCATCTCCTGCTGCCGTGTCACAATCACCCCCACAGTGACATGTGAGGACAGATGTGCCCCAGGCACCACAGCTCAACGACAGGTACATTCCCAGGGACCCTGTATTGCCACATGGACACTGGCATTACATGGAGTATCATGTATACACCACAGCAAAACAACCATGACCCCCACAGGTAGTGGCCCCACTTGCCACGGCAGGACAGACATGGACGTCTGTGACACACACACGCACAACATCAAAGTCCATGCACACACAACCTGGATGTGGAGACTGTCTCCCATTGTGCACATGAAATCAAAGACATTGTAAACACTACATGCACAAAGACTGTGGAGGACCATCACTATTGTGCCACTGGGACACCCTGGCTCAAACATACCGTCCCACATGGGACTCACGGGGTATGTGACATGACATACACATACACCACCGTGAAATGTGACCATGGCACATGCACAGATATGAACAGTTGCACATCACAGTGGTCATGTACACGTAACACCCAGGATCCTGTCCCCATGAACACGTGCACAGCCTGGGGGTGGCTGCCCACAGGTGACACCCACAGGACAACATGTACACCAACATACACACAATAGGAAATGCAGCCTTACATGCCTTATGATAAAGTTTGGACAGGCTGTCGTGATGTAGGTGTGCCCCTCACTCCCTGGGAGCTATCTGTGGCTGGCATATGTCCATCTGAGACAGGCATGCTGACATATGCCAGTCACATGTACAGTGATGCGTTGTACTGCAATGGACCGATCGGTGCCCCCGGCCGGCCCATTGCATTCAATGTGTGCGGGTGCGCGTTGTACCCCTGTACGCGTTGAACTGCAATGGACCGATCGGTGCCTCCGGCCGGCCCATTGCATTCAATGTAGTCGGGAACGCGTTGTACCCCTGTACAGCGTTGTACTGCAATGGACCGATCGGTGCCTCCGGCCGGCCCATTGCATTCAATGTGTGCGGGTACGCGTTGTACCCCTATGCAGCGTTGTACTGCAATGGACCGATCGGTGCCCCCGGCCGGCCCATTGCATTCAATGTGTGCGGGTACGCGTTGTACCCCTGTTCGCGTTGTACCTCTGTACGCGTTGAACTGCAATGGACCGATCGGTGCCTCCGGCCGGCCCATTGCATTCAATGTGTGCGGGTACGCGTTGTACCCCTATGCAGCGTTGTACTGCAATGGACCGATCGGTGCCTCCGGCCGGCCCATTGCATTCAATGTGTCGGGTACGCATTGTACCCCTGTACGCGTTGTACTGCAATGGACCGATCGGTGCCTCCGGCCGGCCCATTGCATTCAATGTGTGCGGGTGCAGCGTTGTACCCCTGTACGCGTTGTACCCCTGTACGCGTTGTACCCCTGTACGCGTTGAACTGCAATGGACCGATCGGTGCCTCCGGCCGGCCTATTGCATTCAATGTGTGCGGGTACGCGTTGTACCCCTGTACGCGTTGTACTGCAATGGACCGATCGGTGCCTCCGGCCGGCCCATTGCATTCAATGTGTCGCGGTGCAGCGTTGTACCCCTATGCAGCGTTGTACTGCAATGGACCGATCGGTGCCTCCGGCCGGCCCATTGCATTCAATGTGTGCGGGTACGCGTTGTACCCCTGTACGCGTTGTACTGCAATGGACCGATCGGAGCCTCCGGCCCGGCCCATTGCATTCAATGTGTGTGGGTACGCGTTGTACCCTGTACGCGTTGTACTGCAATGGACCGATCGGTGCCTCCGGCCGGCCCATTGCATTCAATGTGTCGCGAGTGCGCGTTATACCCCTGTACGCGTTGTACTGCAATGGACCGATCGGTGCCTCCGGCCGGCCCATTGCATTCAATGTGTGCGGTGCAGCGTTATACCCCTGTACGCGTTGTACTGCAATGGACCGATCGGTGCCTCCGGCCGGCCCATTGCATTCTATGTGCGCGAGTACGCGTTGTACCCCTGTACGCGTTGTACCCCTGTACGCGTTGAACTGCAATGGACCGATCGGTGCCTCCGGCCGGCCCATTGCATTCAATGTGTCGCGAGTGCAGCGTTGTACCCCTGTACGGCGTTGTACTGCAATGGACCGATCGGTGCCTCCGGCCGGCCCAATGCATTCAATGTGTACGGGTACGCGTTGTACCCCTGTACGCGTTGTACCCCTGTACGCGTTGAACTGCAATGGACCGATCGGTGCCTCCGGCCGGCCCATTGCATTCAATGTGTGCGGGTACGCGTTGTACCCCTGTACGCGTTGTACTGCAATGGACCGATCGGTGCCTCCGGCCGGCCCATTGCATTCAATGTGTGCGGGTACACGTTGTACCCCTGTACGCGTTGTACCGCAATGGACCGATCGGCGCGCACCCATTGACAATGGGCTTGCCGGGCAACGGACGCGTTTTCGAATTTTGAACGAGTCGGTTGCTGGAAAATCAGTTGGTCACCCACAACAATGTTGCAAAATCATGTATGTCATGAAGTTGAAGATTTGAAGGATGCTGTGGGCGTGTTTTGGTGCTGCTATTCCATGGATTGGCCAGATTCAGAAGATGCAAACGACTTGGACCTATCACTTTGGACACAAGGGACAGTATCTGCCTCTCCAGCACATATATATTGCTGGCTGTTCCCCTGAGAGCTCACTTGCCTGCACTACATGCTCCAGGACGACATCTGCCACTGCACTGCTGCTGTCTCTGCCCCTCTGGACCCTGCAATGGCACGTACTGTGGAGAGAGCCCCAGCCTTCAGCCTTGAAGAGAACCAGGCCCTGCTGGACAGCCTACTTCCACAGTACAGCAAGCTGTATGGGACACCAGGGGAGTGTTCTGTGCACTGCCTTTCTGAATGTGCATTTTGTCTGACTAGCAAGGCTGGAAGTCTGCCCGCCACTGGCTAGCAGGCTCACTGAGTAGTTGTCACCCCCCATAGTGTGTAGTGACATGCACTGGACAGGTATGGTGCAGTGACAGTGCATTTGAACAAGGTTCTACTTCCCATGCAATGATACCATGTAGTGACGACTGGCAAACTGTCCATGGGCAGCTTTGCACTGCCTGTGTACATCATGTGCCCCTGTGATTGAGACATGTATATACAACTGTGTCATGCACGGATATGTTGCATGTGTAGTAATGGCCTTTTCACTTTGTCATCCTGACAGGTTAATGCCCATGGGAAGCAGGAGATCTGGAAGGACATCGTCCGGGCCGTCCGGTCCGTGGGGGTCTACAAGCGCCGGATCTGCAACTGCCAGAAGAGGTGGCAGGACCTTCGGGGCTGGACCCGGAGGATTGCACGGGTCCAGCTGAAGCTGTCGCCTCCTCGCAGGAGGGCGGAACACGGACCCTGACCCCCACATGCTCCAGATCCTGGCGGTGGTGTTTCCAGACCTGGATGGGCAGCTGAAGGCCAGACAGCAGCAAGGAGGGGGTGAGTCAAAGACTGCACTGTGAACTCTGTATTACATGCTTTGTGCCCTCCTCTGGCCTGGTTCAACTGCCACAGTGCAGCAGTCATGTTGTCCAGGAGCCATGTCCCTCTATTGTGCACTGCCCACTGCTCATCTGATACCCAGGTGTGGCCCTTACATTCAGGGAATTGTGTCACTTGGGACTGTGTCCTTGCAGTTTGCTTCACTAAAGGTGGGGGACAGCATCTGTTTCCCTAACTCTGTTGTGGGCATCATGGGTGGGTCCATTGTTCACACAACGCCTGTGTTCGGACATGTGATCTGCGTGTTGCTTTGATATGCGGTCCACTTGCTGAGCTGAGCCACCACATGTGACTGGGGTATGTGGCACACGCCCATGCAGCGGGTGGGAACAATGTTTGGGCCCCAGGAGTGTGCAGATTACGTGTGTCACACATACATAGCCAGCTATCCACTGTCCAGGGCACATCCCTCATTCATGTGGAGCAGGACAGTCATGCCTACTCCAGGCCATGCAATGCACTCTGTACTCCCACTCCCGTGTATCAGCTGACACATTGTGCACAGTGATTTGAGCCCTCAGGTGTCTGCCTCTGTGTCAGTGTGCTGTGGATTAGTTGCCAGGACTGCTGGGGTGTTTCTTGGTAGGGGCTCAGCATGCCCCTGAAGATGTGACCATAGGAGACGATACTTGTGTGTCACATAGGTGTTTGATCAGCTGCCCGTGCAGACTGGGGTATGCGAATGTGAAGTTCAGGCAGCTGTTCCCCATTCACAGCAAATTGTGAGGGGCTCAGGTTCAGAGGGTAGTGTCACAGGTCTCCCATATGTCCAATCGGTATGACCTGGACAGATGAGGGTTAAGATGATGTGTTGTGTGGGGGATGTACATGTGCACTTGTGCAGCTCCAGGACTTGCATTCCCCATGACCTACTATTGTGACACAGTGCATAGTGTTGTTGTCTGGCTGCCAAGTCATACATCACTGAGACAGTGATGTATGACTTAGCAGTCATGCCTCTGCCATGGCATGTGTCTACTTATTGGTGGTCCTGCAGGGGAGTGACATGTGCTACATGCACACCATTGTGGCGATGGCTATCAGGACATGGGTGCATCATGGTGTCTGTCGCTGGTATGCATCACATGCATTTCCTATTTGACTCTGGGCATCCCTTTCATCCGGAAACCTGTACTGACTCAGTGGCAAGAGCTGTGATGTGTGCATGTCCACATGCCACACCGTGTCCTCTGCACTGTCCAACTACTGTGTACTTGGTGCATGTGTCCACACTGGGGTGTTGCAATCCAACAGACACCAGACAGATGGGTGCAAGGCCATGTGGGATGTGAGTGCCATGCTTGGCATCAGACTGACAATTGGCTTCTCCTGTTCAGTTAGGGCACTTTTAGCAATGTACAACTAATGATGCCAGGGCTTGCTCTGTAATGTGCTGTGCTCACAGTGGTGTGTGCGTTTGGTGCAGGTGACTGATGTCTGTCTGTTTCCCCATTGTTTGCAGATACATCCACGGCCACGGAAGGGGACAGCTCCACGGACCAGGAGGAGCCAGAGAGCCAGACTGGGTCAGCAGCCGAGGAGTGGTCGGAGGGACCCAGTGGCACGGAGGGCGAGGGGAGCCACACCGAGGAGTCCTCAGCACCATCCACCTCAGCTGAGGACCAGAGCAACTCGGAGGATGACGCCCTTGTGGAGGCGGGTGTCAGCAGCCACCACACCCCAGCTAGTGTTGCTGTCCCCGCCACCACCAGCACCACCACCGCCCTCCCATCGGCTCCCATTCCCCAGGTCCGTGGAGACTCCCATGTTCGGGAGCGTGTCTCCTTTGGGCCAGGCACCGCACCCCCTGCCCCTGTGTCCCCTGCTGCCCTGAGTGAGGAGTCTGTGTACCTCCTTCGCCAGCTCCATGTAGGGCAGACAGCCATGCTGAGTGTCCTCCATGCGCACACCGCACTGTTGACTCAGCTGGTGTCGTTCATGGAGGGCATCTCATCGGGCATGTCTGACCTACAGAGGGGCAATAGGTCCATGGACTCCTCCCTGACGGCAGCAGTGTCTCTCCTCAGACAGTCCCTCACCCCTCCTGCCTCTGCTCCATCCACACTCCCCAGCACCTTACCCGTCCCAAGCACACACACACCGGCACAGGCACACACCAGCACACACACGTCCAGCACACAGACACACACGCCACAAACAAAACGCACACGCACGCACAGTCAGGGGACTGAAACCAGACTCACAGGGGATGGGGCCCTGGTACACACACACGCATCCACGGGCACTGCGCAGTCCTCAGTTGCCTCTCCCTCCAAAGCACCCTCCCTTGCCTCACCTGCAACCCCAAAGACCCAGCGCCTCTTCCTCAGTGACCTCGGCCTCTTCCCCTCCGATCCAGCTGCTCCAGCATCCAGGGGAAGAGGAAGCCCCCACACGGAGCAGAGTGCCCTTCGCCCCCGGACACCCCTCCCCCAGGCGCAGACAGACTGAGGCCCCCACCCGCAAGTCCCCCGGAGTGGTAAGAGCAAGACCCCACCGCCGCCCTGCAGCTCAAGCACCAGGTCTCCTTCCTCCATCCCTCAGGCCCCCACTCCACAGGTGCCCCCACCACACCCTGCCCCAGGTTCCCCCACCCACAGATATACCATCCCCAAGAGGCTCCGGCCTTCTCCCCTGCCACTTGCTCTCCCGGCACCACACCCCCGCTGCGCTTGTCTGTGCCACTGATGTGGTGAGGGTGTCCTCCCCCTCTGTCCAGCCCACCTTGCCTCTTCCCCATTCTCCTCCCCTGGTGGTAGGCACTGCAGTGGAGTCCACTACCACCCTGTCTGACTTGGGCACTGCAGTGGCGGACCTGTCCACTCCATCTGCAGGGTCCACTGCAGTCGTGCCGGCACCCACAACATCTGAGCCATGCCCCCAGTTGTGCCGGCACACACCATGTCAGACACCTCCACTGCAGTTGTCAGTGGCTCTCCAGCACCCACCACCCCTTCCCTGCTTCCTCCTGGTGAGCCCTGATCCTGTCCCTGCGGTGCCTGGCCTACCCCCCGGTTGCCCCTCCTAGTGGATTGTCCCTGGTTTTGTGCAGGCATGTGTAGGGTGGCATCTGCCACTGTCACCCACTTGTGACTTTGTTGATGGACTGGCCATTGGCCTTTGTTTATGTTCTACCGGACTTCTACTTTTAATGCCACATATGCTGAATAAAGCAACTTTCTGTTCTCTAGTGCTTTTGCTTCTGATGTACATGATGTTGATGATGCTAACCATGCCCTTGCTGCAGTGATGGTGATATTTGGTCTCATGATAATGAAGTGTTACTGTGCAGGAACCCATGTGGTCCAGGGGGAATGTGTCCTATCCTGTGGTGTATCCATGTCATCCATAGCAGCATCTGAGGGTGTCATGTGTTCAGTATTTGGCAATGGGATTTCCTACTTAGATTGGCAATTTCACATCTGTGGCTTCCACCCCTGCACATCTGTTGTGCCTGCCATTGTTCAATTCGTCTACTTCCCTGACCGTGTGGCCATCTCCAGTGGACATGCAGGTTTGGGCATCAATGGGGAAGGACTCATCTGTGTTGTCAGTGCAACATTGCTATACAAGTGTGTTGGATCTGTGCTGATGATTCCGTTGGCACTTCCATGACCAGGCTGATGTGACGGGAGCCCTCATTTGGTGCTAATTGTTGATTGTGTGACCAAGTGCTCAGCTGACATGATGGGGCCCTACTGAGGCAACATATGGCACAGCTTTCCTCACACAGGAGTGGAGTCCCCTCATGGCAGTGTGTACTCCTGTGACATTGCTTGCGCCCAAGGTGTGTGTTGTATGTGCATGTCTGTGTGTTCACTTCCGTTTAGCTGTGCATGCTGTGATCCCTAGTGTTGTACCTGTTTGTGATGCTAGCTGAGTTGAGCTATGTTCCCCCAAAGTCTTCTCCCTGGGTTCTCTGTGATGTGGGTGCATGGCACATTACTGGTCATCAGGGTGTCACCCATAGGTGTGTTTGCTGTCAGGGCTGAGTTTGTGTGCAGACGCAGATGGGTCACAGTCAGGTTTCCCCTTGGCACTTGTTGTTTGCCCCTGTCATGTGATTTCCAGTTTGTGTTATCTTTCAGTGATTGTGACACGTTGTGGCTGGGATCCCATTGGTTGGTGTGGTATTGCCGTCATGTCCATGTACAGCGTAGTGTGCAGTGTGTCAGACATTCAGGAGTCTTGTTGAGTGTCCATGTGTGATGTGTTTCTGCACCTTGGTTCCCACCCACCACCCTGGAATAGTCATGGGTGCATGTGCAATGTCACCAGTGCATGTGTGCTTCACTGCTGCACATTGTTGGAGGTCGAGGGGTGTGGTGTTGAGTGTGTGCAGATGAGAGTTGTTGCCCAGGTAGGCCCCTGCCTCCATGTTGGCCTTGGCTTACTGGCCATGCTGTTTGATTTGTGCTTGTGTAGGTGTGATGGTAGTTAGTTGCTCAGGACACATGACTGTGGTTCACAGTGTGAACCACATTTAGCTTTGTCATCACAGTGGGATTGTAATGCAGCCCAGGGTCACCACATTGTGGGGGCCCTGGGGGTGGTGCTGTGGTGTGTCTGTGTCTTGCTGTGTCAGTTGCTGTCCCTACGTGCCTGTGTGACATGTGTGATTTGTGCTCCCTCTCATCTGACAATGCCTGCTTGCCCACATAGGGGATTTGGATCCATGAGTTACCTTTGTGTGGCACTGTATGCACATCTGTATGATTGGTATTCAGGTCTCCTCATGTGTTGTGTGGTTGCCTGGGGACACTGGCACCCCCCTCACCTGTTGTGTATGATGTGCAGTGTGGGTCTGCCTGTTTGTGTTTGTGCATCTGCACCACTGCATTGGCATATCTTGGGTGTGCCATTGGCTGTATGTAGTTTGGTGGGTTTCCCCTGCTGTCCCTGGGACTCCTAGGTCATCGGTAAGCACAATGATCATGGTTTGTGTGTCCCATTGCTGCCATGGTATGGTATCTGTTCACCTCACATCTGCAGTCTCCACAGGGTATCTGCATGTGTGTGCCCATTGGTGCAAATATGTGGGTCTGCATTCTGATGGTCACTTCTGTCATTGTGTCATTGATGATTGTTGACGGTGTGAGCCCCCATGGGTGTTGTTTGTCTGCACATGGCCAAAGGTATGTCTTATTTGCACTGCAGGATTTGGCTCCCCCAATTTATGTTGCAATGGGACACATACACTACTTTGCCACTGATGTGTTTGTTGTTCTGTGACCAGGAATCATCCATGCAGTTTGGCAGTTGCACCTCTTTCTTTGTCAACACTTACCTTTTGGTCACTGTGATGATGGGGGTTTGGAACCCATTGCCACAATGTTCGAAATGTGCTTCAGCTATGGACCCCACACTTACATTTTGGTCACTGTGATGATGGGGGTTTGGACCCCATTGCCACAATGTTCAAAATGTGCTTCAGCTATGGACCCCACACTTACATTTTGGTCACTGTGATGATGGGGGTTTGGAACCCATTGCCACAATGCTCAAAGTGTGCTTCAGCTATGGACCCCACACTTACCTTTTGGTCACTGTGATGATGGGGGTTTGGACCCCATTGCCACAATGTTCAAAGTGTGCTTCAGCTATGGACCCCACACTTACATTTTGGTCACTGTGAGGATGGGGGTTTGGAACCCATTGCCACAATGCTCAAAGTGTGCTTCAGCTATGGACCCCACACTTACCTTTTGGTCACTGTGATGATGGGGGTTTGGACCCCATTGCCACAATGTTCAAAGTGTGCTTCAGCTATGGACCCCACACTTACATTTTGGTCACTGTGATGATGGGGGTTTGGACCCCATTGCCACAATGGTCATGGCCTGCTTGCATTGTGGGTGCCACACACATATATGTGTGGCACATGTGCTAGGGGGTCACATTGTATGTTCAAAGTCATGTTCGGTGTTGTAGGCATTTGACACTGTCTACACACGCTTGTCATGGTGTTGGGGGATGTCTTCTTCTTGCATTCCCTAGGTTGTGGTGTGCTGGTTGTGTCATGCATTGTCCATCCTAAGAGTGGGGGTGGTAGTAGTGGTAGGCATCCAGCCCCCCCTGGCTAAGGGTGGTAGTAGTGGTAGGCATCCAGCCCCCTGGGTGAGGGTGGTAGTAGTGGTAGGCATCCAGCCCCCCTGGCTAAGGGTGGTAGTAGTGGTAGGCATCCTGCCCCCCTGGGTAAGGGTGGTGGTAGGCATCCTGCCCCCTGGGTAAGGGTGGTAGTAGTGGTAGGCATCCTGCCCCCCTGGGTAAGGGTGGTAGTAGTGGTAGGCATCCAGCCCCCTGGGTAAGGGTGGTAGTAGTGGTAGGCATCCTGCCCACCCTGGCTAAGGGTGGTGGTAGGCATCCAGCCCCCTGGGTGAGGGTGGTAGTAGTGGTAGGCATCCTGCCCCCTGGGTAAGGGTGGTAGTAGTGGTAGGCATCCTGCCCACCCTGGCTAAGGGTGGTGGTAGGCATCCAGCCCCCCTGGGTGAGGGTGGTAGTAGTGGTAGGCATCCAGCCCCCTGGCTAAGGGTGGTAGTAGTGGTAGGCATCCAGCCCCCCATGGCTAAGGGTGGTAGTAGTGGTAGGCATCCAGCCCCCCTGGGTGAGGGTGGTAGTAGTGGTAGGCATCCAGCCCCCTGGGTAAGGGTGGTGGTAGGCATCCTGCCCCCTGGGTAAGGGTGGTAGTAGTGGTAGGCATCCAGCCCCCTGGGTGAGGGTGGTAGTAGTGGTAGGCATCCAGCCCCCTGGCTAAGGGTGGTAGTAGTGGTAGGCATCCTGCCCCCTGGGTGAGGGTGGTGGTAGGCATCCTGCCCCCCTGGGTAAGGGTGGTAGTAGTGGTAGGCATCCTGCCCCCCTGGGTAAGGGTGGTAGTAGTGGTAGGCATCCAGCCCCCTGGGTAAGGGTGGTAGTAGTGGTAGGCATCCTGCCCACCCTGGCTAAGGGTGGTAGTAGTGGTAGGCATCCAACCCCCCTGGGTGAGGGTGGTAGTAGTGGTAGGCATCCAGCCCCCTGGCTAAGGGTGGTAGTAGTGGTAGGCATCCTGCCCCCTGGGTGAGGGTGGTGGTAGGCATCCTGCCCCCTGGGTAAGGGTGGTAGTAGTAGTAGGCATCCTGCCCCCTGGGTAAGGGTGGTAGTAGTGGTAGGCATCCTGCCCCCCTGGGTAAGGGTGGTAGTAGTGGTAGGCATCCTGCCCACCCTGGCTAAGGGTGGTGGTAGGCATCCAGCCCCCCTGGGTGAGGGTGGTAGTAGTGGTAGGCATCCAGCCCCCTGGCTAAGGGTGGTAGTAGTGGTAGGCATCCAGCCCCCCTGGCTAAGGGTGGTAGTAGTGGTAGTCATCCAGCCCCCTGGGTGAGGGTGGTAGTAGTGGTAGGCATCCAGCCCCCTGGGTAAGGGTGGTGATAGGCATCCTGCCCCCCCTGGGTAAGGGTGGTAGTAGTGGTAGGCATCCTGCCCCCCCTGGGTAAGGGTGGTGGTAGGCATCCTGCCCCCCTGGGTGAGGGTGGTAGTAGTGGTAGGCATCCAGCCCCCCTGGGTAAGGGTGGTGGTAGGCATCCTGCCCCCTGGGTAAGGGTGGTAGTAGTGGTAGGCATCCTGCCCCCCTGGGTAAGGGTGGTAGTAGTGGTAGGCATCCTGCCCCCCTGGCTAAGGGTAGTGGTAGGCATCCTGCCCCCCCTGGGTAAGGGTGGTAGTAGTGGTAGGCATGCAGCCCCCCCTGGGTAAGGGTGGTAGTAGTGGTAGGCATCCTGCCCCCCCTGGGTAAGGGTGGTAGTAGTGGTAGGCATCCTGCCCCCCCCTGGGTAAGGGTGGTAGTAGTGGTAGGCATCCTGCCCACCCTGGGTAAGGGTGATAGTAGTGGTAGGCATCCTGCCCCCCCTGGGTAGGGGTGGTGGTGCGCATTCAGGCCCCTGTGTGCATATGTGGCATTGGTGATGGGCATCCCGCCCCTATGGTGCTGCTGTTGCTGGTGTAAGTATATTCTGCATCCCTCTGTGTGTGTGTGATGTGTCGTGTATGTGTTGTATGTGTTTTGTGGTTGGTGTCTGGCTTACCTTCTGCGCCGTACGCGTCCGTGCCTGTTCCGGTAGTAAATGTAGAATATTGGTATGATCGGGACGAAGGGATTCATGGTTGGTTCGTGTTGTTCGTCCTTCTCGTTGCTTCGCGTCGTCCTCGTCGCTTCGCCTCGTCCTCGTCGCTTCGCGTCGTCCTCGTCGCTGGCGTGTTCGTCTCGGAGCCGCGGATCGTGTTGTGGCGCGAATCGGAGCTTATGTGCACCTCTCCCGGATGCTTTGACGTGCCGTGCGTAGCGACGGGTTCGGCGCGTACGGAAAGCGCATCGTACTTGTTAGGCCGGACGGAGCTGCATTTTGCCTTCCGTGCAACTCGATTCAGCGTTTCCGGATTCGCCTCGGTCGGGGAACAGGACCTGGTTTGGGTGAGTACGGCTCGGCCGGATTCTTTGCTGTTGTGCGCATCGTACTTACTCGTTCGGTGTGCTGTACGGATCGGTCGGGAAACAGGCTTTCGCATGGCTTTTTTCCCGACCGAATGGTGTTGGGTGCGCCTCCGACCGAGATCGGAATCGGCCCCTACATGTTATTCCATACGTCAAAGGAAGGTGATGATAAGTCACACCTTCTGCAACAGACGCAGGCAATTGCATACAAACATAGCAATCTCTCACATCCATTGTTTCAACATATTCATATAATAATTTGGTGAAAACATTTTAGAAAAATCAGTTATTGATCTATCTTTATGTAACTCTACACTATCTTTTAATATGGATGTTTTCTGCATGTTAGCTTCCTTTTCCTTTTCTGTGTTATTCTCTGATATGGACGTTTCTTCTACAGCTAATCTAATTGGAATAGTGATTGCTAAGATAAACCATACGGTCATTAATAATCCTGTACAAAAGAAGCACATCTTACACCATCTACGTAAGAACTCACATCTACATGTTCTATTTTTGGTATCTACCATCTTGTTCTATAGTCGATAGATATATATATATACAGAAAATGTGTCACCACACCTCAGAAATGACGTCTTAGCCACCCTACGTTCTCACTTTGTCTCGTTTTGGTACTTTCTTTAGTTCTTTTCAGAACTCTTTCCTGTCAAATTTGGGGTTTTGTCCAGTTCGGTAGAAATTTCTTTCAAATTTCTTTTAAACTTGTTGCACTTCACCTTCACCCATTAAGTTGTAGCTTTGTTCAGGGTTCTCGTGAGTGATTTCTTCTTCTTTGATGTCAGTCAACGCAATGTATAGCCATTCAGGTGATTTATATTTCAGATTTGCTTTCTTCACTCTTTTTGTTTTCTGCAAGTGTTTTCCACCTTGTTTTTCTTGTTCCTCTTGACTTGTTATTTCATTTACTTGTTCTGCATTCTTTCCATTTAAGTTTATGATCTTGTATCTCAATCTTCTAACTTCGTGGGGCCAATTATCTCCTTTTCTCAGCCTTTTCAGTTCACTTTCTTTTCTTCTCTTTCTGCTCTCCAAGTTCTCTTTCTTGTTTCTAGTGCCTGTTTTCTTTCTTCTCCACTCTCTTCTGATTCTGTTTCAGACCTTTCTTTATTGTCTCTTATCTTGAACTTTATTATTTCACTCCTTTCAACTAGTTCTGATCCTCTTTGTGTTTTTCTTCTTTGTTCACATACTTCTGTCCCTCCTCGAGGTTCTTCCGTATTCGCGTCGACCTCTCTATCTGTTTCTATATTTCCCTGTTCCTTTTTTTGCCAATCTGTCCCTATTACTCCTCGGGATTCTTCCGATTCTTCTATCTCTCTAGTTGAAACTATCCCTTCTTCATCTATTAGAATAATTTCTGAAGGATCTTTACCATAACTTGTACTTGGTTGCTCACTATTGCTGTCTTTTTGCTCAGTTTCTTCGTTTATGATATCAGTCTTCCAATCCTTTTTCAGACTTTCATCACAATCTGAGTGATCTGTATCAGACGCTGAACTGGTGTCTGATATTTCCAGATGTCGACTTACAGGTCGATCTTCAAGTTCTGGAACCTTCGCTATTTCACTATATCCTTCTGTTGTTGAACTTGTACTTGGGTCTCCCAGATGTCGACTTTCAGGTCGATCTTCAAGTTCTGGAACCCTGTTCGTTTCTTCTTCTGCATCGGATGCTGAACTGGTATCAGATATTTCCAGATGTCGATTTACAGGTCAAATTTCAGGATCTGGGACTCTGATGGTGTGGCTGGCATGTACCCAGTGTTTCACTCCTGCACATTTGACTGCAGTTGTTGTTACCAGGATCACTTGTCGTGGTTTGTCCCAACGGGGAACCAAACAGTTTCTTCTTCTGTGGACTTTTATGCGGACCCAGTCTCCTGGATTCAAATCATGAGCTGGTTTTCTTTCGAGAGTGGTCGCATCCGGTCCAACCTGATGAAACACAGAACGTACCACATCAGCCAATCCTTTGCAATAATGCAACACGAGATCATCAGTTATAGTCAGCAGTTTGTTGACAGGTACATGTGCTTGTCTCATTGCTCGTCCCATGATTATTTCGTGGGGACTCAGACTTGTCTTTCTTTCAGGTATGCTTCTGATAGTCATTAAAACCAATGGCAAAGCATCTGGCCATTTGAGTCCTGTGGCTTGACACATTTTCCCTAACCTGTTCTTTATTGTTCCATTCACTTGTTCTACTACTCCAGAAGCCTCTGGTCTGTATGCACAATGCAGTTTCTGTTTAATGCCTCATCCCATGTCTCGACAGGGTTAGTAAAAAGCAAAGGACACGAAACATGCTCTCTATCCCTGCCTCGGTTCAATGAGACTACATTTTTGGCACAATACTGAGCTATTTCATTGGCAAACTTGTTGCCCACTGTTATGTAGTCTTCCCCATTTTTGTGTGCATTGCACTTCACCACTGCAATCTGTTTAGGCAGCTGTATCGCCTCAAGCAACCTTTTCACAAACTCATCATTTCTGATTGGAGTTCCTGCAGATGTCAATAAACCTCTCTGGGACCAGATCTGCCCAAAATCATGTACCACTCCGAAGCCATATTGGCTATCCGTGATCACTGTGATTCGGACATTCCTTCCCAGTTTGCATGCCTGAATTAGAGCAACTAGTTCAGCCACTTGGACAGTACGTATTCCTCTCAAACAAGATGCTTCCATTACGGCAGCTACTGTACATACTGCATATGCTGCACTCAAAACTCCTTCACTCGTTCTTAAACATGAGCCATCCACAAACAGTACATAATCTGATTCTTTTAAAGGCTCATCTTTAATGTCAGGTCGCGGTTTTGTGCAATACTCGAGTACATTCAGGCAATCATGGTCAACTTCATCCATGTCTATCATATTCTCCTCATCCGGCAATGATGTCGAAGGATTTACATTTGTGCATCTGTCAATGGTTACATTGTCTGCACTTAAAATCACCTTTTCATACCTAGTCAGCCGACTATGTGTCATGTATTGAGTTTTGGTCCTTGTCAAAAGAATTTCCACAGAATGAGGAACATATACTCTCAATGGATAACCCATCACAATGCCTTCACTCTGTTCCAGACTCACACAAGTAGCAGCTACTGCTTTCAGACACCCAGGCAACGCTTTTGCTACCGGGTCTAAAACAGCTGAAAAATACGCAATAGGTCTTTTCATGTTTCCATGTCTTTGCACCAAGACTGAAAATGCACACCCATCTCTCTCACTACAATACAGCTCAAAATCTTTTTCATAGTCAGGCATTCCCAGTGCCGGAGCTTCACATAGTTTCGTTTTTAATTCTTTAAACGCCTTCATTTCTTCATCATTCAATTCAAAAGGATCTTTAACATCCTTTTTTGTCAAACGCTGTAATGGTTTTGCAATTAATAAAAATCCACTTATCCATTGTCGACAATATCCAACCATTCCCAGGAACATTCTTACCTCTCTTTGTGTCATTCCTTGAATTATTTTTATTCTTTCGGTCGTTACTTTTCGGACTCCCTTTTCAATCTTATGTCCTAAGTATTGAACCTCCTGTTGACAAAATTGTAATTTTGATGGGGACACTTTATGTCCTCCTTTTGCTAAATGGTTCAGCAAAGCAATTGTGTCGGTAACACATGCTTCCTTTGTTTTTGATGCCAATAATAGGTCATCAATGTATTGAACCATCACAGATTTTTCGGGCATTTTCAAATCTTCCAATGATTTCTTTAGGATCTGATTAAAGATTGAGGGGCTTTCTGTATACCCCTGAGGAATTCGGCACCATGCAAAAATACGCTCTCCAAACCTAAATGCAAATAATGGCTGGCTATCTGAATGTAATGGGATAGAGAAAAATGCATGGCACAAATCAATGACAGTGTACCATTCCGCTTCACGTGGAATCTGATACAGAATTACAGCAGGGTTTGGTACAATTGGACAACAAGGAACAATGATTTTATTGACCTTTCTCAAATCTTGCACTATTCTATATGTTCCGTTCGGCTTTTTCAGTCCCATTATAGGCGAATTACATGGACTGCTCATTATTTCTCTCAGAATTCGTTGTTCAATCATTTTGTTTATTACAGGTGTTATTCCTTCAATTATTTCTGGCGTCAATTTATACTGTGGAGTATTTGGGTAATTTGTTCCTTCTTTAACAGAAATTTTAACAGGGTCTACTCCATTCATTAACCCTATATCTTCACCCGTAAAATCCCACACTTCTTGTTTCACTGTTTCTTTTAGTTCAATTGGGATTTTCTCTACATCAAACACAGGAAATAAATCATTCACTTCTGACTCTAAATTCACCATTGTCATTTTATACAGTACATCTTCATCGGGGGTCTGAAATGCAATTCCATCTGGAGTACAATAGATGGTGCAATTCATTTTGCAGAGTAGATCGCGTCCTAATAAATTCACAGGACTGCAATCACACACCACAAATCGGTGCATTTCTCTGAATGGTCCAATCTTTACCTCTACTAATTTGGTAAGAGGCGCCTTAATCTGCTGATTTGAGACACCAACGACTTGGATAAGTTCACCTGAGAGAGGAAGGTTTGGAATTTCCACTGATCTAACAGTAGAACGGGTAGCTCCAGTGTCCACAAGGAATGTTACATTTGCACCATTCACTTCTCCATCCACAAATGGACCTGCTTGATCTACCTCTAGAGTTGCGCCAAGCACGCACTCTTCCTCCTCTCCTAGGCACCGTCATAAACTTTTCATCCGACTCATTCCCATCCTGCCGTAACCAATACTGCGATATTGCAGCTGCGCGCGGCAATTGTGTTACCTGCTCTCCTCCGTAGAATCCTGTCTCTGCACTGTATCTTTGTGGATTTACACTCTTGGGAAGTGGTGGTTGAGGCACCTGACTCTGCTGAGTAACTACCTGCGGTTGCTGCAGCTGTTGGTAACTCACCTCACTCTGCACCTGTGGATTAAATGATTTATTTTCCGCATTAGCTTTTGGAGGGAATTTACACTTGTTTCTCCAATGCCCTAACTTTCCGCAATTGTGGCATGGCCACTTTTTCTTTGCCTCTTCTATACTCATTTGGCCTTTTCCTTTACCTATATTCGGTTTGGATTTAGTTTGTCCTGCCTCATTAGCCTGATTATTCAGTTGAGCTTCTTGTTTCTCTGCAACTTTCACTTGTGCCCACATCGCTTTCTCTTTTAATTTACGTTGTCTACATTCAATGTCATCACTGCAATATTTAGCATACCTCAAAACTTCATCCACTGTGCTGTTCTGCCAACAGATCATATGCTGTTTGATCATCTCACTTATCTCTGGTTTTAACCCATAAACAAATCTATATACAAAATGACTCATATCTTTCTCATTTAAAGTCTCATAGCCACTATACTGTTTGAAAACCAAAAGTAGCCTCTCGTAATAGGCATGTACAGATTCCTTACTTTCCTGTGTGGTTCTATCAATTTTTACCCAATTAGTTTCTTTGGGTGGAATTTTGTTTTTCAAAAAGGTAATAACTTGGTCGTATTTCCTCATAACTTCTGGTCCTGGCGCTCCTGTTTTTGCATCTCTTGGGTATTCTACAGTTGGCCAATCAATGGTAATCTTACACTCTGTCCATAAATCAGCTGGTACTACAATGTCAAATAATCCATCCAAATCTACCCACAACACCTTCGAAACCTTAACAAACCTTTCCACTTGTCTGTACCATTCTACAGGATTTTCTCTCAATTTTGGGAAGTCATTAGTAAATGACAGTATATCTTGTCTGGACCAAGGGACATGCACATAACTACCTCCTGGAGTTTCTCTCATCGGATACTCCCTTACAACTGGTTCTTTGTCTGTCACCGCAAAAGCCAAAGATGCTTTATCGGTGGTTTTCTCATTCCTTTTAGTTCACCTGCTTCTCCATCTGTCCACATCACCCCATTTTCTCAACAAAACAATCAATTCTTTTATTTGGGTTAACCGTCCTGATGTGTTCAAGTTTTCTATATCTTTCTCGCAAAAATCTACCCTATATGGTTTCTGCAAACTCCTCACCTTTACAAATTCTACTCCTAGTTCATTCGCTACCTCTTCTAATTTGTCATGCAAATTTCTAGCTCTCCATGTAATACTTTTACACAAAAACATAATCTCATCATCCTGATATGTTTTTAATTTTTCTGTACCAATAGTCCCTAAAATTAATTCTTCCATGTCTATTTTTAGCCTAATTACATCTAGTGGTTTTGGTTCTGTCTCTTTCTTTTGCAGGGTTTTCATCCATTCATTCAATTCATCGGGAGTTGGACCTACAGGTGTACTATTTATTTCTACCCAATTTCTACTCTTCTCTGGTGTTTCTGATGCTGACTCAGTTCCCATAGGAATCCTCCTAAACTTGCTCTCATTTATCGTCAGATTTGTTGGTGGGCTCGGTCTATATGAGCTGACCAAATTTCTCACTCCTTCATTTTCTAGTTCCATCCCTTCTTTCCTTCTTTGCAAATTTGAATTCATGGGAATGACTAAAGAATGTTCATCTATTTTCTGATTCTCAAAAACTGGTATTACTGGACCTATTGTTACTGGTACAGTTACGGCTTCCATATTCATTGTTAATTTTCTTATTTTCTCAGTCAATTCTCTCGTGGTTTTTGCTAATTCGGTTGTATTGTCACTTTCAACCTTTTCACTTTGTGGGGTTTTCAACTGTTCTTGTGACCTATTTATTTCGTATCTTCGTTCTGGACTTTTATTCCTCCCAGTTTCCATTGGCGGTGCATTAGGTGTCACCACCGCAGAATTCTGTTGGTATGGAGGTGGGTTTCGATTTAAAATATCTTCCAACAATTCATCCTCTGTCTCGCTACCACCATACCCGTATCTTTCAGTAGCTATATGTTTCTTTTTCTCTGTACACTTTCCTCTCGCTTCCTCTTCTACGGTAAAGGCTGGAAACAAACCTCCGGTCATATTAGCATATCTCCAACGCTTTATTCTATCCTCATGATTCACTCCCCACAGTCTTCCAGGAACAAAATCATGATTCTTAACTCCTCTGAATCTCTCTCGTTCATACATCTCATCTTCCCATTCACTCAACGCTTCAAACTGTGTTGGTCTAGGTCTTGGCTCAAGCTTCGTCATTTTCTCTCTTAAATTCCGAAGTACAGCTACGCTAAATGAACCATTCTCGGGAAAGGCTAATACTCCATCATTTTGAGTATACTTAGTCCAATTTTCTAACCAAATGCAAGTATGATATCCATATTTCAACATCATATGCGAAGCTGGTGTTTTCGGCGGAGGAATTACCTGTCCTTCTCTAGTCACTACCTTCTTGTCTTTCTTAAAGAAGTTCTTAATTTTCGCCATCCATGACGGTTTATCTCTACAACATTCATAATAAGCCATATTTCACGATTTCTTTCCCTTCTGCAAGCTCGTAACTCTGCTCTGTTCCTTATGTGCTATTCGGACCTATCCCAGCGCGTCTCACACCAACGCACCAATCCGAAGCCTCTACGTCATTGCTATTCAGACCTATCCCAGCGCATCTCACACCAACGCACCAATTAGAGCGTTTTCCGTGTTTCTATTGCACTGGCCAATCCCAGCGCGGCCTTTTGTCTACGTCAGTTCTGCTCCTGACCCCTCCTTTACAAATTTTATCGGCAATTCTTTTTCTTGACTAAATCTTATTAGTTGCAACATAAAACACATTTCCATTGTCTGTTTTCGCTAAACAAAAGTGATAGTTTTACTCTATCGTACAAGAATACAGTTTTATTCGATAAGTGTAGCACTTCCCTCTACCTTACCCTTCTTTCAAGCAAGGGGTAAACCCGTTTCTCTGGGGATAAAACACATGTGGAGACTACACTGCTCCTGAGAATTAAGACCAGAGTTTCACAAGAAAACCGGTTGCTATTTCATTCACACACCTCTTATACGGAAATTGTCCCTATCATAACACAACCTGTGTTATCACCATTTTGAAAACCTAGACAATGCACTATTCCATGTGACTTCTCTTGCCACACGTGTCCACTTCCTACTTTCCGGAAGCTTCAAAATTTCCGACTTACATATAACATAACGCGACTCAACATAAAGTGTTAGACATGAAATAATCAATAATCAATAATCACCAAACTAATCTATAGTAACCATAACTCTGCTACCAAGAAATCTGATCCAGCGCTATCAATAAAGTTTCTTCTCCTCTAGGCATTGACGTCCAGGTTGGGAAACACTCTTCTTCACAACTATACCAATATGACGGTGGGGCCCATAACACCGCATAAACATTCACTCACTCATATATTCCCTGGAACTCGTCCGCCTTTACTTAGGAGAAAAAGTTAAAATGAGTTGCTGGAAGGAGACGGGATACCTTTTTAAATCAACATGATAATTCTTAAACTTCTAAGGTATTCCGCTCATTGGTCGATGGACCAACTAGTAGGAATCAGTTGATGGTGATTAAGACCAGCTCAATCACTATAAACTTTTAAACATTTACAATTATTATTGAGCTAAAGAACCACAGACTCGTAAATTTAATTATAATATAGTTTATCTAATTTTCATAAGCATGAATAAAATCAGTTTTATTAATCGAATCAATACATTTATTATCATTATAAGAATAAATTGAAATTGCAATGCATACCCTTTTAGATGGAAAAATAAAGTTCGTCACAGCTGTTAAATTCAGATCCCAGCATAGAACTCCCAAAAACTGACTGTCTGTCCTGCTAAACAGGCCTCCTCGACGGACCACCTATACAGGTTTTCTGCCACAATCTCGTTCTCTCTCAATCAAATTTGAGAGTAAAGATTAATCGTATTAAAATATAAAGGCCTTTAAGAAAATAGCAGTGGCTTCTCCAGCGTCAGCGTCCAGTGCTCAATAAAAATATGTAAAAAGCAGCGCTCCTCCTACTTCAGAGTAGGTCCTCTTATACCCTAATACTAGCTTACTAAACAGAAATGTTACATTTTGGGGGCAAGATTCACTCTAATTGGTCCATTTGAGGGTGGCATACATCTCATTATTACCCTCCTTGCTCAAACCAGTTCCAAAGAATGTTCATAACTTTGTCCTTTCTCACGGGTTCAGGACATTACCAATCCAATTGACAGTCTTTATTTGTATCTTCTTTCAGATACTTTATTTTAAACAGTTCATTGTCCATTCACGAATGCACTGCTGGTTCTCACACTTGTTCACCAAGTCCCCCTTTGGCACACGCTCGGGTAATAAGGTCATCACAACCTTGATCTCTCTTCCATCCTAGCTTTGGAAATAACCACGTGATGCATTCGTTCACAGCTTTTTCTTCCGCTTGGAAGCCATCTTGCGCAAGCGCATTCTAGCTTGTTTGCCTCAGCAGCCAATTTTGCAGCACGGCCTAGCAGGCCTGAGCGAACTATCATAGAAATAAACAGAAAATAGTTAAGAATAAAGAAAATAAGCCTTTTCGTTTCCCTCCCGTCATTCTACATACCCCAGTTAGGTGTTACCTAGCAAAGCGACATATAAAGCTATTTCTTACTTACCAACCACTTTCTTTTGCCACCATACAATTCTCTACGTAGCACAAATCATGCAATATTTTTCTAATTAATACGCATATCGTTATGTTATCGTTATTTACATTAACAATTGTAAGTAGATTAGTTTGCACAGATACTGCATGTTACCATAAACACTTATAAGGAAAACATACGTTGTTGGTTATTTCACTGAAACGAACAATTGTATTAATTATTATTGTTAATATTAGGGGGTTCAAAATGTTCTCATTTACCTTGCTCCATCACCTGGATCCATGTATGCACCCAGTATCTACATCAACATCCCTGTATCCATCAGGGCTGCCCCAACCATGCTCCAGTTTAGGAAAGAGCTGAAGACACACCTCTTTAAAAGACACTACATCAGGATGAACTAACAGTCTACGCCAACTCTCACAACCCAATTTGTCTTTCAATGACTGCATCTTTGCCAATAATTTGCTGCCTTTGGGTAGGTTCGCACAATACAAGTACTTCATGCATGCATTCATACAGACTGGCCTGATCCACTAAAACTATAATTAGCTGGCACCATGCGCCAGATGTGGTCCGGCAAGCATGACAGCATTCTACGGATAGAAAGAGGTACACCTGGAGTGGACTCCCTTACTCAAGCAGAGTTATTCATTGTGGAGACCTGCGCACAAAACCTCTCAGCAGGAACACGTGACAAGTCAGTCAGAAATGATGAAACGGGGATCAGGGCAACACAGGGGTACTGTGCCAAGGGCTTTCTGCCCTACCGTGCATGTTTCATGTAGCAGCAGCACTAGCAGTGCTACTGCTGCTGTTGAGTATCTGCTTATGTCAAGGTCTCGCTCCATCTGTTTCCTATAGCTTTTCTCTAAGGTCACTTGTACAGGCCCTGTGATGCTTCAAGCAATCCCATTGGGTGCTGTTGGTGTGTACCTTTGGCATAGTTCTCCTTACACTGGCACTTGAGCATGGTGACATGGTCCATAACCTCTCCCCAATCTGAACTGCACCAGGCTTCTCCGGCGTGGTTCAGAGTGCATCTGATACCCATCCTTGCTGATAGACTACATTTGCAAGGACAGTGGTAGTCTCAGTACTGGAGTTAAGGCGGTTTGAAGGCAGATACTGACTTTATGAACATCTCAGCATGGCTCACCTGTTGGTGTAACTAATGGTGCTTACTGCATGAGCATGTTTTATATTACAGGAGACAAACCCAAAATTACTACCAACTCAGGCATGTATCAAGGTCTGTGCATAAGGACAAATAAGGAGTACCTTGCGGCTTACTATACTTTGTCATGCATGGACCCGAACCACGTGCAGGACCACCTGGGGATGGTCCTCTCATCCATGATGGGCTCATCCTTGGGAAGTTGCACCTTTACTAGTGTGTCTGCAGAATCAGCAGTGTTTATTATTGTGACTGACTTTGAAAAGACTCTTTAGGAGATTCATGGCACTAACGCTGCCCCTTAAGTGCTGGGATCAGCTCTTCTTTTAAGTAAGTGGGAGCTGAGATTAACTGCTGCTGTAATTGACTCACATTAGAATTTGTTACAATGCAGTGCAATACTGAAGGATGCTTGTGGGTTTTTTGCCTCGTTCCTCTGGGATTATGGAGATGATGGCGTTAAGGCATTGAGCTTAAGTGTATTATCAGATTTCAACCTCATGCACACATCCGTCCAAAGCGCGCAGTAGGACACACTGCGGAGAGCTTCACAGGTAGAGTCTAGGAGGCATCGCTGTGGTACACCACACCACATAAATGCATCATTGCAGGGACAGTGGATGGCCTGAGGACCCTACCTCAAAGCATAAGCATACATAGTATGTCATTTGTGGGATTAGTAGGATGTGACGAACATAGCATTTAGGGTTGCATTGACGTGTTCCTGCAAGGGCCACTTCCAGGGCTTACCTTTTTCCAGAGGTCACTGGTTACAATCGGGCTATTGTTTTGTTGAAGTAATCCCCACCTGGTAAGCGTAAGTACCACTGGGTGCAGTATTTACTATGCACAGTATTACAGCATATTTGCAAGTTCCACACCCAAGGATGGAAGAATATGTAGTAAAACTGTATGTTTCCTCCCATTCTTAGGTGTGATAATCAGAATGTTGCAGTTTTTCCATACACAGATTCCACCAGGATTTTCCTAGCGAAAATCAACTGGGAAAAATCCTATGTGCTTTCCCCCAGTCCTGTGGGCCTGCACGAACATGTGCGTGTGTCCGCCTAGGAATGCGCGGCGTGATGCGTGATGATAACAAGAGCCTAGATATTAAACAGAGAAATCAAAGAATGAATGCCCTTATGGGGTACAGACCTTACCAAGTTCCTTCTCGTCTGAGAGCAATCACCACCAGCAGCAAACAATGGGGGAAGTGCCCAGGAGGAGCTACTGATATAAATCCCTGCAGGCCATCATGTTACTCCATGAGTAGATATGTACATGTGATGTTCCAGATTTAGGAAACCCAAATAACATGAATATTTTAGTAATACCTACAACATGGATTACCAATTACTGGAGAAATGATGGGAAGGCAAGCTCAGCCTCAATAGAAAAGCAAACGATGCTGACACTCTCAATACTTGGCGGCCAAATAAAATATTCAGAAAGATGTGATTCAGGTTAGGAGTTCGAAGGAGTTAATAGTGATGGTGAAATGCATGGCTCCTGGGGCCAGATAGCAAATTTGTAGATACAGGAAGATGCAGCAAACCATGACTGTGCAGCCGGCATCTGAGGCAGACCTGTGTTTCACATGTAACTGTGCCAGTTTTCCTGGTTCCACCCATGACTCCCTGACCCTGAGGAATAGCTGCATGACATACACCATGGAGACACAGCACCAGCTGAGGGGGTGGCTACTTGGTCAGTACATCAGAATCCGTTCACCCTATGTCTACTTTACAGATACAAAAAAAGGTGATTGACATGCAATGACAGAGACAGCCAAGCCAGGGGAGGTACATTCTGCATCAGAAGTGTCCGACAGTAGTCTTCCAACTCAACTGTGAAATGACATTCATCACATCATTAAATTAGATGTGTCCTCATCAGTTTTCGAACTTCTCTTGAGCATGTTGATGTGTGTCTGGCAAACACCCATATCTGCACCTCATGTGGATATCTTTCGATATGACGGCTCTTGACACGTCTGTGAGATCCATCTATGAGCCAGAAGCAAGTACACAAAAGGGCCCACATCAGTATGTGCACCAACTGGCTGTGCATTTGGACTGTGGCATTAGGACTGTGGCAAGGATGTGGTAGGGATGTGTTTGGTACCTGCTCCATACTTTTGAAGCCTTGATGTGTAAACCAGATAAGGCATGTGGCACACTGTTAATTTGTTGCATGGTTTCAGTATTGCATGAACACGAGGTTTGCCTATGCCAGAGGAGGGGAAGGATACACATGGCACAAGAGATGATGATCAGGAGCCAGAAGTGGGATATTTCTCAGATTGCCCTCATCGCAAAGGTGTTGGTGGCATCAGAGACATCATCATTGCTAATTGCTTCTGAACTGTTTTACGCAACATATGTAACACCGCCCGGTAAACTGAACCAGACACTGTACAAAATATTTTTAATGATAAGTATTCATTAAAAAACTTGGCTTCCCAGGCCCCAGCAGCTGTCTCCCATCACTCACTCTAACCTCAACTCTCCAAGCCTCGAGCTGCACTGTCGTAGTATCCCCTCTAACCAGAACACCCAGTAGTCCTTCTTTTAGAAAGAAGGCTCCTTGGCCTCTGATAGGCAGGCTATATGGGCATATTTCCTCCTAGGCCTGAAAGAGGAGACCTAAGAAGTTTCGAAGGGACAGGAGACAGAAGGAAGGGATGGGGGCGTCATGCTTGCCTTGCCAGTCAAATGTAGACAAGGTCAGCTCTTGACTTTCGATTTTCCTAGCGAGATTATCTAAAACAGAACTTATCACTGCAGGGGCAGAGATCCCCGCATGGTAAACTATCAGGACATTTTTGATAAATTATTTAACTTGAAAATAAATAATAAAAGACAGCAGGGTGTTATAGTCATAAATTCAATCCTTTGAGGGCACAGAGATGTTTTTCAATAATACTTGAGCTATATGCCGTGCATGGTGGTGAAAACTGCAAAGAAAGGAAACCGCTTTCTTATGTTTCTTGTGTGCCATTCACTGGGCAGAGGGAGTACCCAACAAGTGAGTCCATGGCTGTCAATACATGTAAAAATATAGCAAGGTACTTTTGTGAGGCAGTGGTCAGTGCTTGTTCGTACCAAGGAGCTCTGCTTTGAGAGAAAGTTTTACAAATGACTGTTTTAGGAAGTTCCTGTGAGGGTGAGAGGGTGGTGCTGTGCTCAATCAGAGGCTGTGTTGAAGATACAGTTGGCAGCAATCGGGAGGCTTGTATGGACATGATGACGTAAGTTAGTTCTGTGAATCAGGCCCATGATGAGCATGGTGATGTGGTGAAATCAGCCTGTGCCTCTTACCAATTCGTTTTCAGTTTGTTGTAGACTTTACTGGGACATCTCAATATTTCTGGGAAAACCCGACGGGAAAAGGTATTTCAATGTTCAAAGCCATACTGTTAAAGTTGCATTTAATAGAAAAAGGACAGCTACACAATTCAGTCTTAATGGCTGTAGCTAGTGACAATGCCAGAAGTAGTTATGGTTGCTCTGAAAGTGATTGCCTATTTAACCATCTCATCAGAAAGGTTTATCAAGTAGACACCGTACCTGGATTCCAGAGATCACCCATGAGAGTCTGAGAAAAAGGTTCACGCCACCTCTCTCAATATTAGAAATAACATACAGTGTATTTGTAAAGCGCACGTTAACTAGAAGGCTATCTTGGCGCTGAATAACAGGTGTTTATTGTTACCCAACCCAATGGTACTCATTTTGAGGGAGGCTGAGTGGACCTGCCAGGATTTGAAACTGTGACCACGAGTCAAACGCATTAGTCCCAGCTAAGGGTCAGGTAAGGGTCAACTGAAGAACTACGGAGGTCTTTAAGGATTTCCTTGGTCTCCCAGCTAATGGGGCAGTGGGTATGCCCGAGGGAAATTATATGACACCATAACTTTGCATGAAGGTAGGTGGCATCTTCAGGTGTAGAACATGGCTACATGCACTGGGCAGTGCCTGAAAATGCAGAAACAATCCTGAGGCCCAGAAGGCAGTATACATGCTCTATCTGAATGTACGTGGAAAAGAATCAGGGCATCTATAAATGCATTAATGATCTGACTCTGAACTAGTAGACTGTTTCTGACCATTACCTGAGGAGCCTTGTAGAAGAGGTTTCTTGCAGGATAGAAAATGGATTACTAGGCAGTGCAATATAACAATACTTAAATAGACCCAGAAACAAGCTTTTATTTCTTGGGGGTTGTATGAACTGGTCTAATTCAGGGCCCCTTCTCTTCTTTATTTTTTGGAAGTGGTTGGTTTGAGTGTGAACCTCAGCGAAGTACTTGTGTCTGATCAACATCACTGCATTGATTGTATTCTGTAACGATGCATGTTCATGCATAGTGAATCATGAACTCCTTGAATTCGTTATTGGAGGCTTGTCTCAACTTCTCATTCTAAAAGTGAAAATCTTGTCATCCTACTGTCCTGCACGTCGAACAAATGATAAGACACGTCAAAGGTCAAAAAAACAAAAGTGTTGATCTAAAAAAATGTAAGGATTGTTTTTATTATTTTTAGTCTTGCTATTTATATATCAAGCCTTACTCTGTGCCCATTTGGTCTTTGCATGAACTGACGATGAAGGCCTTAACCGGAACACTGTGTACCACAAAAAGTCCGTAAAGCCACACTTCAAATCAAAGTTTAGAAAACAATGGAAATCACCATGATGGAAGGAATGTTATCAGTTTGCCAATGATCTTTTGCATGCACTGTCCTTGCTTATAAAACTGCATTGGAGAGCTATGGCCTTATTTGGAGTCTGAAGAATGGGATACTCTGTCATAACATGGTGGACATCCCATCTGCCACCTAACAAATGCCATAAGCTATAATGCACTTGTAATATGGTGGACATCTGACATGTTTCTGACAGAGTATCCTGCTTGTCAAACTTTAAATAAGGATCTTAGTTTCTTCATTTCACCAAGTCTTGAGTGAGATTGGCCTATGGTCAAAGTAAGTTGAACAGAGCTCTGCAGTCGAAAGAGTGAAGTTCATGGTGGTGAAGATGTCAGTGGTTAATACATTCTCTGACTTCATGTACAGGACTGCACTTCCTGTCATCTAGTAATAACCTACTCACCTATGTGTCAGTAATTTGTCAACCAGAATGTAGTGAGCATCTTCTTTAGTTGGTCGTTCTATATGTCTAAACTTTGATGTAAGTAATGTTCTATGATGGGTACAATAGATGTGTATAAACACACGATCTTTTGAAGTACTGAAGTACCACAAAATTATTTTGGTATTGGTTTTCATGCATTTCATTTTTTACCAATAATCAGAGACAGGTACCAGTTAGATGTGGGGAAAGGACAGGTTTTGGGACAGCGGTGGATGTCAATTGAGGCTGAGCACCTGAATGTATAAGAATGGGGACAAAGAGAGAGTTGGGTGTGCACATAAAGAAATAGGCATGGGACAAGGAGGGGGTGGGAAGTTGGGTGATTCTAGAACTAGGGCAAAATCAGGGAGATGGAGAATGCGATGGGCTTTTTAGTCAACAGTATAGGTTTGGTCAGTGGAAGTGGACAGACAGAAGTACATACAGTTCAGGTAAAATTTGATGATGCATCTGCCAAATTGTGTGGCCAAGAAAGGTGGGACGGAATGTTAGTGATATCATTTAGTATAGTCCTATGGTATGGTATGCAGAATCTGTGGGAATGGCCATGGTCACTAACTATATCCGGGAGACTGTCTACTGCCCCTTAGGTTTGTCATAGCATTGCACAAACTCTGACCATTGTATCACTGTCCGCGATCTGTCAGTTGTCAATAAATGTGTTCCGCATTTTGAAAAACCCTGATTTGTCATAGAGAACCACAGGTCTCATACAACTGGTCAAATATTAAGAAAGGCTAAATTGGAAGCTTTGTCTTTTTTTCCATTTGAGTTTATTGAAAATTCCTTTGTGATATAGGCTGCCATCTTTAAATATGGTGCCCATGCTCTTGGAACTGTGATTTACTAACAAATGTATGCGTGACATGCCGTAGGTTTTCGGTATTGCACTGAACTATAAAGAAAGAAAGGCAGACTAAGACTTTGAGCATACTGTGTGGTCTGTTCAGGAGCATCCCTAGGGCTTGGCAATGCCCTACACTCCTGGTAGGTTGTCAGACCTAATACAGATTATTCCACCTCTCCTGTACCAGTAGCTTCACTGCTGTGCACTTAGAGACGGTTCCATTAACTCCCAGCACTGGAATAATTTACATTTGCAGGAATCACTCTACCTTCATTTGGTAAGTGCTACCCGTTCAGGATCCACCCACTGCAAGCGACATCATCAAAGCAGAGACCTTGTTTGTGTATGGTTTTATCGGCCAAAAATTGTTCAGACATAAAGTGTTACTTCTGCCTCAAACTCATTTTATTTTCCTGAATCAAAAAGTATATTTTCCCACTTTGCAACTTCTAAGATTTTCATGCATTATCTTTCCACTAGGACATTAAAGATTACTTCAGCTAATTTAAAGGCAACTTTGAATCTTGTTTCCATTGTGTTGGAATTTTCAGTGTCTGGACCCTTTCCCTGAGATTTGATTTTATGTAAGTGTTCTTGCTCCATGGGATTCATGGCGCTTTATGAGAAACCTAGAAAGGCACACTAAAGAGGGAACTTTAGGGGGTTGGGGATAAGAATGTAATCTTCTTGGTGGAAGACATCCGTCTTCAAGTATTTGCAGTACTTTATGCAGTCGCGGTCCGTGTAGGAGTGCCGGCCGGGCGGTGACGTGGGGCGGGGGCGGGGGAGGGGCAGGGTGGGGGGTAGCAAAGTACGGATTACGGACCAATACAGGTAAGTAAACATTTAAATCAATGAAACGAATTTCGTTGCGCGCACTGCATCGCATTTGGCGATGCAGCGCTCACAACGTTAAGTTACGTTACGTTACGTTAAGTTACGTTAAGGAGAAATCTACAATGGAAGGGAGAAAAAGCAAAAAGATAAAAGACGCACTGAATCACCCACTTCCTGGAATCCAGCAGGGGTGGTTATAACTTTAGAGACCACGAAAAAATAAAAAAACCTGGCCAGTATCAGTATTCTGACAGCTGTTCTTCACTTTGAAGATAAAAGGACAGAAAGGGGGACCTGATACAAGTACTGAAGAAAAGAGAAGTACAGTAGGAAAAGTCAAGGAAGAGGCAAGGCTGATGTCAGCATAAAGAGGGAAGAGAAAGGATTGGACTCTAAAACCCCATTAAAAAATAAGAAAGTAGCTGAGCTTTCTAAATAACTTGCAAATCCAGCTACGAGCCCTCCTGCGAAAAAGGACGCAAGATCGCTTCTAGACAGCGCTGTGGAAGTTACAATAGTATATCAGATGCCTCAGAGATTTCTGGATGCAAATCCAACTCATTACTTTATACAGATCGAGCTCCAGATCCTCCGAATAGGGTTTACTACCTAAGCATACAAATTGAAGAAGACATCCCTCGTATAATCAAAGCAGTCTTTTGGACCCAATTATTGGATGATTATGACATCATCCTAGTAGAAGAAGACTGGCCTCCAGCCTTAATTAGGGAAGCACCCAGCGGGGAGGAAGTCATAAGGGTAGCCTTCTCTCCCATAGTACCTGAGGATATCAGGGAAATTCATGCTAGTGAATGGGCTGTGCAACAAGCTCCAGCCTTATATAGGAACTAAGCAGGATGGGACGAACATTCTAGTCCACATATTATTCCCTTATGCAGTGAACCACAACGACAAGCACAATACCCTTTAAAACCAGGGGCAAAATGTGGAATCAAAGCGATTTTGGATCAATTACATTATCAAGGCATAATAAAGCCCTGTCTTTCACCCATGAACACACCCCTTTTTCCCGTTTCTAAGCCAGACGGTTCCTATTGAATAGTCTTGAACTATAGAAATCTAAACTTGTAAACCTGAGCATATTCAGTACAAAATGACCACTGCACAGGTTTAATGACAACCCTTGTGAGGAAAAAATGCAATACAACCCTACATATTTCCAATGGGGTTTTCAGTCTAAGTATAGCGCCTGAGAGTGAGTATTTAACCGCTTTCAGTTTCGATGGAGTGCAGTTTTCATTGGGGCGATTGCCTTTGAGCTACAAGAATTGTCCTGGCTTGTTTTCAGAGCGAATCATGAAGATCTTACAACCAGATCCCAAGGTATTGTCATACATTGATGATATTTACTTAACTGACAATGACTTGAATCTACGCCTTACAGAGTAGTGACTATGTAAACAACATCGCATGGTTACAAAATTAATTTAAAAAAATCAAAGATCGCCTACCTGACAGTGACCTTTTTTGGATGTCAATTATCCAGCCAGGGCAAGGGATTAGCTCAAGACTACCTCCAGAAGTGTGCTACCTTGCAGCCTGCGGACACACTGAAAAAGCTGCAATCCCTTTTCGGGTTTCTTAACTTGGCCGTACCTATTTGCCTCACTACAGAGAGAGAGAGTGAATCCTCTGTATGACCTGATTTTTCCTTGAAACGGTGGCTGAGCGCACATACGGATATCATGCACGCTCTACAGGCAGGCATGCTTGAGAGTTAATATTTACAAAAGAGGGGCAATAAAACCCATCTAGTTATCAGAGTCATACCCAGTACAATGAAGGACAGACCGTCCCCGATGGCTACAACTCTCACTTGTATTTTGCTGGCTGAAGCACGATTTGCTTCTATTGAAAAAATCCTGACGGGTTCGCAAACAGCTATGGCGCAGGAAAAACACATCATTATTGTTTCCCCTGTATCAGCACTAGAGGCAGACACAAATGTAAGCATTCCTAATGCTCGAGCCGTACACCCAAGATGGGTACATTGGGCCTCTTCTTTAAGTGCAGTGGATGTAAAGTTTCAGTATGATCTCGCTCTTTGTACACAAGCTTTTCTTCAATATGAACAAGATACTGTTCTGACTCCAGACACTTTACCTGTGGAGTCTTACCAGAGCATCTTCTACAAAGATGGCTCTGTCCAACCTTCGATAGGAACCAGATATAAGTACTCTGCAGCCTGCACAGCAGTGCAAGGTGTAGTGAAGGATGGTGAATTCATCCCACAATGCACCCAGACTAAACTCTTCGGTGACAGTACTGCACAACATGCAGAATTACATGCCCTGCTATTTGCATTAGACTCATCAGTTCCCGCACTAATTGTGTCCGACTCAGCTTTCTGTGTGCAAGGTTACAATGTTGATTTGAAACACTGGAGGTTGAATGGATTTAAGGATTCAAAGGGAAAGCCTATAAAAAATAAACAGCTTTGAGGAAAGGTAGTTGTCTAATAAGACAAGCTTCCATTGGTCCATGTGAGGCACACTTTGGGCCATCAGCATAGTGGTATTAATTCTAAAGGGAACTGTGCAGCTGACCAAGTGGCAAAAGCTGCAATTCAGACTTTCCGAGTAGAGGTCCTAACCAGATCTCAAACGAAGATCGACACAGATATTTTAACAGCCATAAAAGCAACCAAGCAAGCTTAGAAACCTCCTGCAGGATTTCCTTCCAAATACTCCAACACCCTTAATTCAGATAACATTCAGGTAGGTACGATACCAGAAGTGGGAGACAAAGTAATACCTAATTATTTAGCTAGAATAGAATTAATCAAAGAAGCACGTGAGGGGTTGGTCTCTGCACATGCGGGGAATAAATACATCTGTAGCAATGCTACAACAATGCTACTGGTGGCCTAATTTATATAAAAAAACTAGGGACTATGTTAGACAATGTAATATTTGTCAGCAGATAAAACCCTCCATTGTCAAAAGAACCTCGCCAGATTCCCTCATGATCTCAAATATGCCTTCCAGGGGATTTATTTGGACCAAATCGGTCCTTTAAATTAAGCTAACTGATATAAGTACATATTGGTAGGTATTGATTTGTGTTCTTGATTTCAATGGTTTTGCCACAGAGAAATGCAAATGCTTCAGCAGTCATAAAAGATTGGCAGTGCCTAGTGTTAATTGGAGCAGTTCATTCATTTAATTGAGATAACGGTTCTACATTTGCCTCCAAGGCTTAGAGGGGTTCAATGTCTGCTCTGGGAGTTTGTCTGCAATTCAGAAACCTGTTTAAAACTGTATCAAAAAGTGTTGTAGAATGGGCCAATGGCATGAGTAAACAAGCTTTGACTGCTAGGTTGTTAAGTTCAGGTCTTAGTTGGTCTCATAATCTGCATGGAGTTCAGAAAGCATTGAATAACTTTCCTAGACCTGTATTGGGAGGATGAACTCCATACGAGATTCTCTTCGGAGTTCCTATGAATGTGCCTGGCTTAGATAGTTCTGGGAAGGTGGCGGACGAAGATGAATTTGACTTGGAGAAACATTTGAATGTTTTACAGAGTATCCAAGAAGTTAGAGACAAGCTGTCTAACACAAACCACTCTGACGCCCCCACCTCTGAAGAGAAGGTTATTACGGGTGGGTTCCTAAAGTTAGGGGCCTAGTTCAGGAGAAAATACATGACAAGCAAGCCTTTGAACCATCCTACAGATCACCCATCACTGTTCTTGGGGTAAAAGGCAACAGAACTGTTATCCTGCCTTGTCTGCCTGGATCAAGAAGAAACAGACAAGTGTCTATGGACCACATTAAAAAGCACTTTGTGCCCAGTCCTTTACAGCCGGCCGCCGCAGACACCTAGAAGGATTTAGAGTAGTGCCTCACAGTCTCTCTCTACTCTGAGTACCCTACCCCCTCAACGAAGCAGTAACATTCCCAGCTCAAGTTCCCAGCCGGGGATATTTGAGCCTAACACTCTACGCAGACCACTTAGTGCAACAAACACAGCTAATGCTGCTGATATAACAGTGGCTACTGTCCAACGTAATTCCATGGTCTACTATGAAATTCCACCTGATGTTAAGACATTGGGACTGGTACCCTTTCGACAGTCCCGAGAGACCAACGATGCTGAAAATGACTCTGGATATTTCTCAGAAGATTTTTCAACCCTTTCTACAGTTTGTCATTGCCAGAGACTGTTTTGTGCTTGTCAGTGGTTTAATGACAGGTATATTATTCCTCCATGGTTCTGTGCCTGGATTGCTTTAGGGACTTTTCTTCTCATCATGTGGTTAACAGCGATTTTCTTTGTTCTACTGATACTCAACAGACATTTTGTCCCAGCAAGGACAATTGCATCACCTGGGGTTCATGAACTACAGCCCCATTCTTTACCCCACAAAACCTGAAGAGGTTTCTACGCTGCAAAAATTACAGCTTATCCTGTGCCCAATGGCATAACTGGGGAAAAGGTTCCATATCAGAGTATGGGACCTACTAAGACATTGCAATTGCCTTATGTGATAAAGGTTTCAATGAATGATGTTATAATACCCAGTTTTTTTGCTGCGCTGCAATCTGTGAAAGAGAGAGAGCAGAAATGCCTCATATTTACAAAGAAATTGAGCATTTCTGTTCTTTCATTGTGCTGGCGCACTGTGTGCTGCTTAGCGCCAATGCAGGCACCCTTGCAACATAGCGCAAGGTTGCCTGAATTACGTACAAGGGGCCTCATTTATGAGAAGGGTTGCATCGCTGCGTGAAAGCATCATGCAGCACTTCTCAGTGCACCCTCCTTGCGACATGATGGATGCGTCCTATTTACTGTATGACGCATCATGGCACAAGGAATGACAGATATGTGAGTATTACTGACGTATCTGTAGGCGCAAAAGTGGCGCATTGCTGGAGTTGTGTCGGAAGCGTGACGCAACTCCTGCAATGTTCCTATCACATGGGGCAAGCCCCATGTGAAAGGGCCTGCATCACCCTTGTGCCTGCCATGAGGCAGGCGTAAGATATTGTCACATTGGTGCCCTAGAAGTGGCGCAGTGAAATCTTATAGATTTTGCATCAAACTCAGGTTTACGGAGTTTGCCTCAAAATACATGGGTGGTCACATGGGAACAACCATGCTCCACCCATGTAATGCCTATCCAATGCAATGCATAGCGGTGCCTTGCGTTGATTTGTATTTACTAAACCACGCAAAGCCACGCAAAATGATTTTGCGTCTGGACTGTGCCACAAAAGGGACGCAAACTAGACGCAAAATCATTGTAAGTCTGGTCAAGTCATGACAACAGAGATGCCCTTGTACAGACTTAAAACTACTGTCCGTACAGACCAGAACGACATTTCTACTCAGCTAATCATTTGCCTCTTGAAATACCCTACTAGTGATCTGAAAGCACAGCAGCTAGAAACACATTGGGTAAAGTACCAGAACATGTGCCTAACGCTTCTCATTGCTTGCTGTGAAGTTAATGGCAGAGCATTATATTTTGTCCTTCTGTTTCCATCATCTCACTAAGTGGTCGCTCTATTTGCTGGTACAACAAAGCAATCGCATATTTTCTGCTGCATTAAACTTTTCAAAGAGTTCTTTTTTAAAACCCTTGCTGTGTAACAATATTTGCAGTGGTGGAGCAAAGGTGACACGGGTCCTTGTGCAAGCAAGGAAAATGTGCAGTTGGATTGCTGTTGAGTAGTAAAATGCATCAATAATCAGCATTCAGAGGGCATGTGAGGGCCCCAGACCGTGGTGTCACTACACCTGCTGCACCACCGATAGCTACCCCACAGGACATTTTTTGAAAACGCCATAATTTAGCAATAGGACATATTTATCAAACTGCAACTCTTCTGAAATAAGAGGTCTCTTAGTAATCTGGCCCGGTCTATCAGGGCCGGCGTTAGGCATGGGCAGTGTGGGCAGCTGCCCAGGGCCTCATACTCAGCCCACCAGCATGGGGCCCCGCACCAGTGCAACACACCACCAAACCTTGTGCCCCTGCCGATCCCATTGAAGAAAGGTGTCTGTTTGCAATTGGGCTTACAGGAGGGGGCCCTCTCCCTGGGCCTTTAAGGGAAGGTTTCGGGAGGCCTAGGGGGAGGGGGACACTTCATCTTGTGCCAGTTGCAAGGAGACGCAGTTTGCTGGTGTGTCCTGCAATTAGGCCTCCTGTCTGGCTGCCCATTGAGAGACACTGCGGGACACCCATTGTCAGCACTTTACCATCTGCACAGTTTTAACTCTCAGCCCCCAAGCAATTCTCACACCTTCAGCCTGAAATGGGCTGTAAAAGAGGTGCTTGTAGGTGGCAGAGAGGGAAGCTGTGGCCCAGGAGGAGTCTGCACAAAGCAGCTTCTAGAGCCCTGAATGTGTTACGTTTGCAAATTAAAGGGGCCTCGCACATTCCATTTCGGCCCGGGGTCCCGAAAATCCTAGAATTGGCCCTGCAGTCTATAAACTATTTGATGGAGACCCCCCCCCCTTCTGTATGCTATCATCATGCCTAATAACTCTGTTAAACTGGGACGTGTTGTGTGCCTGCACAGCTGTGTCCCACGCAGATACCATTCCATCAGGACCAGTAAATCCATTAGGCAAGGTACAAGAGAAGCTGTAGAGAAACACCACTAGTTGTTGAAAAAATACAAGAAAACGGCCGTAAGACTGCTTCATCAGTGAATGGAGTGTTCTTCAGTTCAAAAAGACATCTTGACTGGAGCACCCTTGCCCTGTTCCATCCCGTCATTGCTGAAGTGTTTATGGTCACCTTGCACCACTCTTGTTCTCTTCCGCCTCCTGATGAAAAGCCTCACCTAAAAGCGCCTCCAAAAAGGTTTTAGATAGAAAAGTTATATGCCTCCTTTGCTAAAGTTTCTAAAAAATTAAATAGGCGATGCATAATAATAAAATAAATAAACAGATTTTGAAAAATTTGAAGAAAAATATTGTTTTTTTTATTGTCCTGCAGCTGAAAAGTGCCATCGTCGGTTGTAGTCTCAAGGTCCGCATCCACACATTTATTCTTCTTCATCCGAATTGTGTCATTAACTAATTGTATTGACAGATGGTGCATTAACATGTCAGGCTGCAGTACCACTGGTATGTAATATCGTAATGGGTATTTGGAACGCGGGGAGGGTTGGTGGCGGGGAGGAGGAGGGTTGGGGGGGAAGAAAGAGGCAGTGACATAAGATTTCTGTAATAAGAAAGGGGAAGGAATGGGCGGTGGGTGGCGGGAGAGAATTTGTAATCAATGACGTTATCTTTCCTGATATAGAACATGAGGAATCAAGAAATGAGACAAGCTCTCTGACTCCTCCTCGATAAATTCTTTTATTTCTGCCCTTGAGAGAAAAAAATGAATAATGCATGGCATTGGCCATAACATCACATGCAACAAGTGAGCTTATTATAAACTATTTTCTTCTGAGGTACAGGTGCCTTGTTGACTTCACTTGGAAGCACCTAGACACGTCTGCCTAGATCTATAAGGCCATCATTAAGGATGTTGCAGTAGTGCAGTATCTATCTCCGAAGAAATGGAAAAATTCTGCTATTGAGACAAAACTCCTCATTGTTAGCTCATTGAGGCCCTTTTAAGCTTAAGCTGTCAGTGTGCAAACACTTCCATTGTGCATGATGCAGAAAACAAAAATTGCAAACAAAGGAAAAACAGGAATTAAAGCTAGTTTTGCCGATATGTAGGAAGAACGACCTCCAAAGGGGGATATTCCATGTAAAGTGGTTCTAAATATGCCACAATTAAATTGAATGCGGCGATTTTAAGAAATGGAAATTCTGTGAAAAGAAAGAGACTTTCATCAAAGGTTACAAAGTAAAAAAAGATGATATAAAGTAGAGAAAGACAAAGATGATTCCAAGTAAAATAATGATCTAAGCACAGGGCTTCCACTTTGCAGCGATCAGGCAATAACAAGCATTGGCAAATCCAATAGGTCTCGACGATCCAAGAGCTTTTGGTGTTGTGAATGTTAATGTTTTTTGACCACATGTATGGAACATGCCTTTACAGCAGACTCGTCCGGGTACTTATGCTGCTGGACTGCAACTGATGCTTGTTGTAGCAAAGGCCGCCACCGAAGGGGGCCTAGAGGGCCGGCGCCATAACCGACACCAAGCCCCGGACGAAACCGGTTTTTCGCGCCAAGGAGCAGGGAAGCTCCCGCGCCCCCCCCCCCCGCTGCGACCGCCAGAGAGGCGCCGGCCCCCCCGGCCAATGGGGGCCCAGGCGCGATACGAACCCCCCAATGGGGGAGAGGCCATGCAGAAGGCGGCCCAGCACCGGGGGGGATATAAGCGCCGCTCCCCCAGGTAAGCTCCTATCTTTTGGGAGCGGGGGAGCAGCGCCGGCAAGAATCTTTTTTCGCGGAACCACCAGTACTGGAGTCGAGGCGAAGCCCTGGGCGAGCCATCAGGAGCAACCGCCGCCGCCGCCGAAAGCAAGGAAGGAAGGCGACTGAGAGCATCCACCAACTCCAGTGCTTGGAGCAGAGCGGGGCCGGCCAGGAGAAGCACATCCGAACTCGCTGGTCATCAGCGGGGTCGGAGCCGCCGAGAGAACCCGGCTGCCTGGTATCAGGGGCGTTGGAACCTACTCGAGTCACGCGGTCCCGAAGCCGGACTCTGCCCCTGAAAACGGGGGGGCACGAACCCGCAAAAGATTTTTAGGGTCTCCCCGCGGCTAAGGCTGCCGGCACTACAAACCCCAGCACCCCCCCTCCGGGGACCGGAGCAAAGACTGCGGTGGTGACCTACCCGGTATCCAGTGAAGGACGGCAGCCCGGTCAGCCCCTCCGCATCAACGTCGGGTTGTGGCGCGAGGAGCAGCGGGACAAGGAGCGGCATCAACGAGGGCCGCTGGAGCAGTGGGGCTTCACTTTCGTGCCTGTTTCAAAGGCGGGCTGCGAAGGTCGATCGGCGCGTGGACAGGGGCAGCGTGACCGGAGCCTGGTGGCAGGGAGAGACACGGCGCGAGGCCCCGCACCCCGCCTGGACAGGAGCTGCCTGCAGTCACGCCGCTCCCGGGCTTTCCACTACTAAGCCGGGAGCGCGCGCCAACGAGAAGGCAGAGCCGGCGCCGGAGCGAGCCTTAAAGGGGCAGGCGCATCGGCTTCGGTGCTCGAAAGAGCACAAAAAAAAAAAAACGACGAAAAGGCTGCACAGCTAAGGGCAGGGTCGTGATATATAGACCTGCACCCCGCATTAAGAAGGTCACACGCGGAGCCACAACAAAGTTTGGTGCATACATTGGCGGCAGCACCCCGCATTACAGCACAGGAGGAAGAAGCGGCAGGAGGAACGCAGTTGGGACAACTGCGGCTGGGGGGCAGATGGCAAAGAAGGGGAACAAGAGGCAGCAGAAGGAGCTCGATGACCTGCTGCGCCGGATCCGGGCGGCATCGGAAGTCCACGGGAACAACTGGCTGCAGCCCCATCTGCAGGAGGATGCAGAAGAAGGGCCAAGTCACCGGCAGCAGAGCGTGCCCAACGCACCGGCAGCCAAGCGGCAGAGGAGGGCTCCGGCCAAACTGGCGGATGCGGCGGCCCCCAAACAGGCCCCCAAGAGGAAGACCCAGCCACCTGTAGCCAGCACGGCGGCGGCGGGACCGAATGGGGGGACAACGGATACAGCGACAAACGGTGAGCATATCAGTGCAATTGTGCAGGAATGCATTAAAACTATGGCACCACTCATTATGCAAAGGTTAGCCAGGCAGGCTGGAGCACCAGGTGCACCGGCAGGGGAGGGGCAGGGAGTCACGGGAGGGCCGGGAGAGGTAGATGCCCAGGCAGAGGAAGTGGCATCGGGGTTACCATGGCACCTGATAGACCCTGGCCACGTACGCCGACAACGCTTAGGGCACCAGGTCACCTTAGGGGGTGGGGGCGAAGCAGGATCACCCACATTGGCTTGGGGATGCACACCCCCGTCACCCACCCCGCCTCCCGCAACAGCGACCGACGCATATTTACGCCCCTCACCGGGCCCGCGTCCTTAACCACCAGGGCCACAGGGCTAGCTAGCCTCATACAGCTGGCGGTCAAGTAAAGAATTTGGAGGAAAGAATTCATTGACATCTTTTCATTATTAGAGATACAGTTAGAAGGGCTTGACTTGACCACTTGCGATAAGAGGGATGAGGACAAAAGGGAAAGGAGAAAAGAGCGCAAGGAGAAAATTTCGATAATTGGCTAGACGCGTTCCGGATAATGGCCTGCATTATAGTGGAAAAATTCCGCGCTGCGCAGCTGACCTATGGCTGTACGAGTCCAACATCCACAATGCGCAGAGACAGTTCCCAGGCGAAGCATGGCTGGAATATAATAAGGGGTTCAGGCTAAAGATGCAAACACACCCAGAAATGGAGTGGAACGAGGAGGACGTATCTGGATTCATTCACAAAATGATGGTTGCGAGGGAGGCCAAGTCATGGGGGGGTAGACACGAGCAGTCCTTTCGAGGGTCCGCCCACAAGGGGAAGGGGAGGCCATTTAATAAGCCCAAGCAAGTTAGCTCGTGGAGAGCCCCTCACAACAACGGGACACCAGCTATCTGTTGGAAGTTCGAATCAAACGAATGTACCTACGGGGCAGCGTGCAAGTTCCAGCATACCTGCTCCTCTTGCGGGGGGTCACCCGGCAGCAGGGTGCAAGCGCAAAAAGACCACAAGGGAGACAGGAAAGAGAAAAAGAAGCAATGATCTGGGGGAAGGGGGTGCAGGGGGAACAACGGGTTTACATACCTACAGGCTGGCACGGTGTCCACATTAACACGCACCTGTTGCGCAAGCTAGCCAACAGCTACCATAACAAGACTGACGCCGACACCCTAGTCCACGGCTTTGAAGGTTTCCCCATCCCGTTTACAGGCCACCGCCCACCAGGCAGTGTCAGAAACTTGAAATCAGCAATGCAACACCCGGGGGTAGTAGCGGGAAAAATAGAGAAAGAGAGGGCCCTGGGGAGGATAGAGGGCCCCCTGCCCGATCACATGATCAAGGAACTGGTGATCTCTCCTTTAGGGTAGTCCCCAAGAAGGAACAAGGGCAATACCGATTAATCCATCACCTGTCATTCCCTGACGGCGCTTCCGTCAACGATGGGATTAGCACGGAGGTATGTTCAGTGACCTACTCCACGATAGACGATGCCATCGACCTAGTTAGGGCGACGGGCCCAGGGACCCTTATGGCAAAAGCAGACATCGAGTCCGCCTTCCGCTTACTCCCAGTCCACCCCTCCAGTTTTCATCTACTAGGTTTCCAATGGGAGGGCGAACTATACTTTGACAAAGCGATGCCCATGGGGTGCTCGGTGTCGTGTGCCTATTTTGAATTATTTAGCACCTTTATGGAATGGGCGCTGCACGTAAGACACCCGTCAGGCGGAAAGCTCCACTACTTGGACGATTTCCTATTCACGGGTCCCGGGGAATCCGACGAGTGCGGAGACACCTTATCAGCATTTATGAAGTTGGCTGGGGAACTAGGGGTCCCACTCTCAGCAGAAAAAACAGTAGGCCCGGCGACAAAAATCACATTTTTGGGAATAGAGCTAGATTCCGTCGCCGGGACGTCCAGGCTCCCACCAGAAAAGGTAGAAGATTTCAGGGGGGAAATCAGGAGCCTCCGCGGGCGGGAGAAAGCAACGCTGAGGGACCTCCAGAGACTCATAGGCAAACTAAACTTTGCGGCTCGGGTAATCCCAGCCGGCAGGGCATTCGCCAGGCGTTTGACCCAATTGACATGTGGGCTCACCCATAGACACCACCATGTCAGGCTAGGAGCAGAAGTCAAGAAAGACCTAGCAATGTGGGACACGTTCCTGGCAGACTTTAACGGTGTACTCATCTGGAGGGAAGGCTGGGTGACAAGCAAACAAATCGCGCTTTACACAGACGCGTCAGGTAGCACAGGCTTTGGGGCAATCCTGGGTAAGAAGTGGTGCGCAGGGCAATGGCCTGGCAGCTGGCACAAGACAGGCAGGACCAATAATATCACCTTTCTGGAGCTATTCCCCATCATAGTAGCACTCACAGTCTGGAAGCGCGAGTTGCAGAGCATGAAGCTGACACTATGGTCCGACAACAAGGGGGTAGTGCAAGCAGTTAATAAGGGGACAGCCAGGTGCCCAGACACACTTCGACTAATGCGCAGATTGGTTAAGTTACAGCTGGAAGGCAACATAGACCTGCGGGCACGCCACGTACCAGGGGTGGACAACGAAGTGGCAGACGCCCTGTCCCGGGCACGGATGGAGAAGTTCAGGGAGTTGGCGCCCAGCGCAGAGCAGGAAATGACCCCTTTCCCGGGCCAGCTGTGGGACCTGGCGGGATAGATTTGTCAGAGCTGGTCAGCCAAGCCCTCACCCCGGAAGCCGCCAGGAGATACAAAACATATATCAGTACTGTAATGCGGGTGGGGGGGATCCAGTCACTGGGCAATAGGAGAGCCACCTGCAGGGCGGCAGAACAGTTCATACATGGGCATTTGACGCCCAGAAGTCCAGATCATGGTCACAAGCCCACCTGTCCGCCCTGGCATATTACGCCAAGCTAGAGACCGGGCAGGATCCCGTGGCCACACACTACACCAAGGCAGCAATGAAGGGGTGGAGGCGCGCGGAGGGCGCAAGAAGGGACTCCAGATGCCCAATAGACTATACAAAGCTGAGGGCCCTGTTGGGTGCACTACAGGGCACAACAAAGGACAATTTTGAGCACCTACTACTCAGGGCAGCTTTTTCTACCGCATTCTTTGGGGCGTTCCGCATTAGCGAACTAGTAGCGCCCGCAAGGACAGGCCCAGTGGACTCCTGCCTACAGGCGGGCGATGTCACACCGAGAGCAGGGGAGATAGAGCTACTACTAAGGCGTTCAAAGACAGACCAAACCGGGAAAGGGGCGGTGGTGAGGTTACGGTGCATTGAGGACAGGAACTGCTGCGCGGTGTGCTGTTTGCTCGCCTTCATGACAATACGGCCAGCCGGCGAGGGCCCTCTATTCAAGCACAGCGACGGGACACACCTTAGCAGATTCCAGTTCACCTCGATCATGCGCCTCACACTCAGCGAAGCAGGGCTGCCACCGTCAGTTTTCGGGTCCCACTCATTCAGGATTGGGGCCGCCACGACAGCCGCACAGCATGGGATGTCTGAGGCTGGGATAAAGGCCGTGGGGAGATGGCGGTCTAAGGCATATCGGACATACGTAAGGCCCCATCTGGTATAAAAAAAAATAAAAAAACGCCGCGCCGGCCCAGCCAAACAATTAACTGACATGTTCTCATTCCCCCGGCAGGACGGAGACCGCACTTGGTGTGGGTGGTGGGTCACTCCTTCATAACCCGGATGCAATCCTGGTGGCACCAAACGGGGTACAAGCAGGAAGGACGGCCAGCGGACACCTGCATAAGGTGGTTTGGCCAGCCGGGAATGAGATGGGAGCAGCTGCCGGCAAAACTGGCTGAACTACAAGCGGAGGCGGTTTGGTATCCGGACATTTTGGTCATACACCTAGGGGGGAACGATTTGGCCAAACAAGGGAGGCGCAATCTGCTTCAAGCCATACAGAAGGATTTGACTGAGGCAGGCAAGGCGTTTGGGGGCACCACCATCATTTGGTCAGAACTGATCAGCAGGAACGAATGGCGAGGGGCCCAATCACAGAGCGCAGTCGAGAACTCACGGAAAAAGCTGAACCTCACCGTGAGCAAGTTCTGCAGAACCAATGGGTTTGAATCGGTTAGGCACGGGCTCATCCACCCGGGCCGCCCGGAGTTCTATGCGAAGGATGGGGTACACCTGTCTGATGAAGGCATGGGGGTCTTCTGGAGGAATCTTTGGGGCGCAATGGTGTTAGCAGGATGCAGATGAAAGAGCCGAAAAGGGAGGAAGGGGGAGCCGCAGGAAGACGGAAGCCTCCCTGGCGGCGTGGCGAGAAACTACGGGGATAATGGTTGGTACGGAGGCACACCGGAGTGCGGTGCGCCGGAATAGGACCACTCACCTTGGGATGCCTTACGGCTGGGTGAGTTGGCCTAAGGGGCGATGTGTAGGACCACTCACTCTGGGATGCCTTACGGCTGGGTGAGTTGGCCTACCACAAGGGAGTAGCTAACGGAGACGGCGCTCGCTGCCCAGCCCCCGCCGGATGGCAGGGCACAACAAGAATCGGCAAGGTAGCGAGTTGTGGCCTAACTCCGGGGACGGAAGCTACACCCCCTGCGAGGGCAACTCCAACCGAACTAAGCAACGACCCAGTAGGGCCAAGAGACAATGTAAGCCTGCAAATGACCTGTACAACGAACTGTCAGTCTAATCTGCTATTGTGCAATGTACATATGATTTACGCAAACGCAATGTATAACGAGATGCAAACAAGGCACGACACAAAGATGACAGCTCGCCAATAATGAGTTATGGCAGGATGCACAACAATAGGCAATATGTATATACGTGTATTCCTAATAATACTGCGGCCAACAAAGGACCACCAAAAGAGAAAGTGTACGTTGGCTTATTTATGACAAGGAATACAGGGAAGGAAAGTTGGGAGTGGGCAAAGTGCGGGGGTTATAGCAAAGGCCGCCACCGAAGGGGGCCTAGAGGGCCGGCGCCATAACCGACACCAAGCCCCGGACGAAACCGGTTTTCGCGCCAAGGAGCAGGAAGCTCCCCCGCTGCGACCGCCAGAGGCGCCGGCCCCCCGGCCAATGGGGGCCCAGGCGCGATCTGAACCCCAATGGGGGAGAGGCCATGCAGAAGCGGCCCAGCACCGGGGGGATATAAGCGCCCGCTCCCCAGGTAAGCTCCTATCTTTTGGGAGCGGGGGAGCAGCGCCGGCAAGAATCTTTTCCCACCCACCCACACCTAAGGAACGGCTATGTCACAGTACGGAGGAACAGGCAAGACGCTGGCGAGAGAGAAACTACGGGGATAATGGTTGGTACGGAGGCACACCGGAGTGCGGTGCGCGGAATAGGACCACTCACCTTGGGATGCCTTACGGCTGGGTGAGTTGGCCTAAGGGGCGATGTGTAGGACCACTCACTCTGGGATGCCTTACGGCTGGGTGAGTTGGCCTACCACAAGAGGTAGCTAACGGAGACGGCGCTCGCTGCCCAGCCCCCGCCGGATGGCAGGGCACAACAAGAATCGGCAAGGTAGCGAGTTGTGGCCTAACTCCGGGGACGGAAGCTACACCCCCTGCGAGGGCAGCTCCAACCGAACTAAGCAACGACCCAGTAGGGCCAAGAGAGAATGTAAGCCTGCAAATGACCTGTACAACGAACTGTCAGTCTAATCTGCTATTGTGCAATGTACATATGATTTACGCAAACGCAATGTATAACGAGATGCAAACAAGGCACGACACAAAGATGACAGCTCGCCAATAATGAGTTATGGCAGGATGCACAACAATAGGCAATATGTATATACGTGTATTCCTAATAAAACTGCGGCCAACAAAGGACCACCAAAAGAGAAAGTGTACGTTGGCTTATTTATGACAAGGAATACAGGGAAGGAAAGTTGGGAGTGGGCAAAGTGCGGGGGTTATAAACTGGGCTTGACCGATCGCATAGAGGAGAAGTGCTTCACACAGCAATAACTGTAATAAAAGGCAGGGAGGTGGGTGGGGAACAGCCAAACACAATTGAGGGTAGGAGTGGGTGGAGGGAGAGTAGAAAAGAAGCAGATGGGGGCATAGGGTTGAAAGAGAAAGCGGCAACACGGATAAGGGAGATGGCAAAACTGGCATTACAGCTGTGACTGCGTCTCCCAGCCTGCTTGCAACTCTGCCTTGAATGTGCGGCCCGGGGCTACAAACTTCTTTGAATCTCTGAAAAGGCTGGGGCTCATGGAGAGCTGCTCAGGCGGCATTCAGACAATGAGTGGGAAAAGAAAGCTATTTACAGCAAATCACTGCTAATAATCTGCTGTAATCTTATGTCGTGATAAAACAAAAAAGAGATTAAAAGAGGCAATTACACCCCAGAGCAGTGAAAACACTGAGAGACACACGCACCACGAAGCATATCTGAACACCGTGCCACAGCTAGAGCTTTTGCCGCCCAGAGCGGTCCCTGAGATTGCCGCCCAGTGACAGCCGGTGTGGGTAAGAGCAGGGGAGGGTGGAGAGTCGACAGACGACTAATATCATTTAAAAAAAAGAAAACTTACCTTACGCTCACCGTCCCCCGCCAACTACCCCATTGTCCGGACAAATAAAAAAAACTTTTACATAATGATACATGGGCACGCTGTTTCCTTGGAAACCCGCTCTGAGCAAATGCTAAAGTGCTGGAGGAGTTTTGGAAAGTTTTATCATTGGAACCAAACTTTGTAAGTGGGTGCTTAGAACAATAAACGTAAAATGAGAACAGTGTAACATTTCTATTCAGGTATCTGTGTGTTCTTTGTTAAATTTAGCTTGCCATGTCATTTTGGGCAGCAAGTGCTGTTCGTGATTTAACGACTTTTTAAGAAATGGATACATTTATGTACATGCACATGCATTTTAGTGGTATGTGTGTATGTGTACAAATATGCATAGTTTATGCTCATGGGCTGTGTGTACACATGTATAGAGGTATCTTTTACACGAAAGGGGAAAAGCAGAGGGAAGGTAGAGAAGAAACAGACGGGGCAGAGGAGTTAAGGAGAAAAGCACCAAGGATAAGGGCGACGGGCTAAAAACACAAGTACTCCCTTGGAGTGTTTGAAAACAAAGAAAAAAATAGTTCCGAAAACCGGGAGCAGTGGAAGGAGACATGAACTTGGTCCATGCGCTATGGGACAGACAACAACAAGAAGAGGGCATGACGCCGACATGCCATGGTGAATAGCATCAAAGAAAACAAGAGCGATGCTGAACTTTAGCAATGGTATGAGATGGGCAGGCTGCAAGCCACTGATAGAACACAGTTGGTCCTGGACCTATTTATCATGCAATGAAATCGAAAGGTATTCACGATTCTAAATCCAATTTTAGGCATGCATATAATCAGCCAAAAGTATCAAATATAAACAGATTCCTTGAATGTGCACCAGGCATGAAAACGACATAGGCACTTTTTAACTATATAAGAAAATGTCTGTTTTTATTCACAGACACATTTCAAAAACTGGTAGATACACTACCATGCATAGTAATAGTTAGAAGGTTGCTCCAAAGGAAGGGGCGTGCAAAGAGGAGTGCTCATGTGTGTAATAGATAAAGTGAAAAAAGGGAAATATGTCAGAGTGAAGATAATTCAAGGCACAAAATTATTACAATCATTTCAAAAGAAAACTGGTTACAAGTGGCAACAAAACCAGTTCGACATGGCCTGTCCAACATTGGTCATTTTTGTAGTCATTTTTGATAAATTCCAAAAAAGAGAAATATCATCTGTAGATTGAGCGGTGTTGGACTTGGCCCTGCTCGCAGGGTCATCCCGGAACTTTCGCCTTCCGCCTAGCCTTTTTGCTGCTATGGTAGTGGTGGTTTATGTACTCTGAGCACTTTGGCACGGGAGTTTGGTGTAAAGTGCCTGTGCTCTCTGGCCTCCATAGGGTAGCAGTGAGAACTTCCCCCTATGGATAACCCTAAATGAAACACAATAAATATGTTATGGTTGGTGGTTAAACTGAAAATAAGAAAGGTTGCGCAATGGTGTACGCAGGGTATTTTCACCATTGTAGAAATGTCACTTTTAAACCGTCACCCTGTCTGTGTGCTGGTGCCTGCCTGAGGTGGGTTGGCGGTATAGTGCTCGAAGTGACCAAAGCTGGCTCCGCCCCCTGGGGTGTGTCCGTCTCACACACCCCCAGCTTTTGGAGGGAAGCCTGGCAGACAGGGTGCCCTACACCTCCCCCAAAACCAGTTGGGACCGGTTTCCCCAGGGAGCCTTCCAGAAGCTGCTGGCATGTTCCAGTAGGTGGGGGGAGGGGTGTATATATAGAGGAGCTGAGACTCCATGTGGTGAGTGTACGTGGACTTTGATCTGGAGGGGACACTCTGCCAGGAGGTACTGCCGCAAGGGCCTGCGTGCTGGCCCCTGAGCCCATCTGTACCCCTCTGCTGTCCACAGGGCCAGTGAGAGCCCCTTTGCTGGAGTGAAGACTGCTATGCCAGGAGGAGTGCCACATTATGGGGGTTGACTGTTCCTAGGAACTGCTGTCCTGTTTTGATGAGTGCCCACTGCCTGCTGATCTTGCCCAGTATTGCCTGCCTGCTCTCCAGCCCTAGCGCCTCGTGAGCGCTATAAATTGCTTGCCTGCACTCCAAGGAGGTGAGGAGCGTGGGCGCTACCCTCTTGTGTGGGGCTGTGTTCCCCTGGCCCCTAGCGCTTAGTGAGCGCTACCACTTGACTCTGCATTCCTGGACGTAGCGCTTCAACTTTATTCCTGCCCAAGAAGAGCGCTTTATCTTTCTGCCCAGGAGTGGGAAAGAGCTGGTGTCTGCAGCGCTGGGCTGCCCGTGCGCAGTGAAGGGATCCCGGCGTGTGGGATTCCCCCCCCCTGCCTGCTCTCCTACCTTGCGCCTCGTGAGCGCTATATTTGAAGTGACTGTGTGCCCTTCTGCTCCCTAGCGCTTCGCGAGCGCTATATTTTGCTGGCCTGTACTTCAAGGAGGTGAGGAGCTGAATTCCGCAGCGCGGTGCTGCCAGCATGCTGTGAGGGGATCCCGGCGTGTGGGATTTCCCCCCCTGGGGCCACCTGAAGATCAGCGGGTGCCCACCCCGCTTTATGCGTTATTGAAAACTGCGGTTGCCCACCCTGCGTTTGTGCTGCCTGTTCATGCCTTTAAGGATAGCGGGAGCCTACCCCGCGTGCTGTATATTTACAAGCCAAGCGGGTGCCCACCCCGCGGGGTTATTGCCAACGGCCGCGGGAGCCCACCCCGCACTTTGAAATTGCCAGGAATCACCGTCGCAACCCGGGTTGCAAATGGGAAGAGGGCCGCCGCGCTGCCTGCGGCGACCCGGAAGCCAACAGAGCGACCCGGTTGTGGGCGGGGCGCCCCGCAAGCAGCAGGATGCCGCCGGGAGCCTGCCCCGCGCTCCTGTGCCCAACGGAAGCAAGGAGAGCCGTCCGGGAGCCTCGCGGGCTCCGGAGCGCAGCCCCGGTCCCGGGAGGGGGGACCGGGTGGAGAGAGCCCCGCCTGCTGAGAGAGACCGGAGACGGCAGACAGGAGCCCGGTGAGTGGGGCTCGGCTGCATGGTGATTGGGGGGAGTGTCGGGGCACATTGTCGGTGCCCGGCCCCGGGTTAAGTCTATTTCCTTCGAGTCCCAGAGTGGGGCTCCCAGGACACAGTGGGCCAATCCTTCTGATGCTCATCACAGCTGCGCCGCAGAAGAGCGGGCGGCTGCACAGACAGGAGGCATCTTTAATCTTCGAGTCCCGGAAGAGGGGCTCCATCTTCCCCAGGACTGAGCGTTACTTTTCACAGCTGCCCCGCTGGACAGTGGGCAGTTGCAACGTGGGAGCATTTTTTGACCTTAGAGTCCCAGGGGGCTCCCCAGGCGAGGTGGCGCCAAAGGCTAACCTGCCATGTTGATGGCATTTATAAGGTGGGCAGTTTTTCCCCAATGCCTGCATCGCTGTTAATGTTTTATGCCCCATTCTAATGTGGTGATACTGTTGGATTTCGGCCTACTGAAGCTGCCTTCATGCTCATGTTGTTATGCCCCTGCTAATGTCGTTTATGCCAACAAGGTGCTGATGTTATGCTTGGTATGTTTTACCCTTCATGCCCATGTGCCCCATGCCTGATACATCTATGCTAAGGCTAATGTCCAATGTCTTTCCCCTAACGCTTATCGGGTTGGTGTTCCGCAGCACGTGCTATGCCTCATGCTGCTAATGAGGTTTATGCCTATTGTGTCCCTGCGAAAGAGGTGCCACATGCTAATGTGCTTATGCCTGTTCGGATTTAGGCCAATGTGATTTATACAAATGTTCTCATGCATAATGGGCCTGTGGTTCATGATAATGTTTTTCCCCTAATGCTCTTATACCTAATGGGGTGTTCATGTTTTCATGCTAATGTCGGGTGACTCCTGATTCCGGCCTAATGAGAGGATTGTGATTGATGCTCAATGTAATGGATGCTGAACGCGTCTATATGCCTAAGGTGGATGCCGAATGTTTTTATCCCCTAGTGCGTGCATTGCTGGTGTCCGGTATTCGGTGCTGTACCTGAGCTGAGGTGGCTTATGCCCCGCCTAAAGTGGTCTACACCTGATGAGAGTATCTCCTACGGTTCCATGCCTAACTGTTGCGCCTAATGGGTTCTTATGCATATTGAGATGCCTCATGCAAGTTTGCCTAATGTCATGTTATGATGGGCTATGCTTAGGCCTAATGCCCCTGACGGTGCCAAGTGCATGATGTAGCCAGGGGGCACTGGCTGTTACACCTATATTCCTACTGACTTCCATTTATCTTTGAGTACTGTTGTGATGGTTTATGTTCCTGCCGGATTACGCTTCCAGGACCTATGCTAATGAGGATGCCTTATGTTTAGGCCTAATGGTTATTGCCCTGTGGCTAGGTCCCTGGACTTGCCAGTAGGTACTGGCTGTTACACATTTATTGATGCCCTTACATTTACCCCCTGTGCTCTATGATAGTTCTGGCAGCGGCCCGATTGGCCCTGCCCTGTAAATAATTCCCCTGTAAAAGTGCTAACCGGTGCCAGTTGGCACAGTGTTATATGTGACTGTGATTACGAGTCTAATGTGTTTTCTTAATACAAAAAGCTACTTTTACACAACCTGGTGTGGAGTCTCTTTTGTAGTGTGCCTAGTGTGTCGCCTGTGAGTGTGGTCTGCGCAGATGCTTTACACAATCCTCCAGAGTTTAGCCTACCCGCTCCGCACCACGCTACCCCGTTTCTAACATTGGTGTTCAGCGGTGGGATAGGACTTGTGTTTGCGCAGTACCACAGCGACAACTGGTTGCACTACAAACTCTGCACTTAGAGTAATCACAGATTTGGGGATTATTTTTCTTGAGTTTGTTTCGCCCTGAAAGTGTCATTTTGAATTGCGCACTCCTGTGGCATCTCTTGCACCTAGGTCCCTTGTCTTGCACTGTGTCTTGGTGTCTTGCCAAAATGGAATCTGCCTTTGATTTTGACAATCTGTTTAAGTACAGTGTGTTGGAGTTGAGGGGTTCTGTGAGGAGAAAGACATAGTAGTAAGTGGGTCAGACACCAAGCCAGACCTTCAGGGATTCCTGATTAAATGGCAGGAGGATGAATGGGACCGTGAGCACTATGAGGCAGAGAGGGCCCTGGCCGCAGGCCGAGAGGGTGGCCCTAAGGATCCTGGACAGGAGGTAGAAAATGACAGGGCGGGGACACCAGTAGCTACTGAGGACACCGTAGATAGGGAGTCCCGTGCTGGGTCCAGTCCCAGGGGCAGTGCCCCATCCCTTTCCCTGTCCCCGGAGGAGCGGGTGGATAGGAGGGAAGAAAGGGAGCATCAGCTGGCGTTGCAGAGGCTCAGAGTGGAGCTAGCGCAGCTGAGTGTGGAGGAAAAAAGGTTAGAGACCGAAAAGGTCCTAGCGCAGGAAAGGATGGCTGGGGCCGAGAGGGCCTTCGCCAGGGAGAGACTAGCTCATGGGGGGTAGGTTATCCCCTTAGAGTGGCTTCTGTGGTCTGGATTCACCAGTGAGGGTGGGATCCAGTGGTGGCAGCGAGAGTACATCCAGTGCAGGAAGTCCCACTCCCAGATCTCAGTATAGGATGCCTGATTCCCAGGAAGAGGGGTACGGGTTGAAATTTAGGGGCGGCAAGAAACTGTCCCACCAGTCCTGGGGGGAGTTTGTGGAAGCGTGTTGCAGTGCACTGGAGGATTGGGTGGTGGGTGGCGCGGTGAACGATTGGGAAGGGCTGTTCCATCTACTTGTCAGGGAGCACATGCTCAGGAATTGTTTCCCAAGGTTGCGCCAACACCTATTGCAGTGTGGGTTCTCTGACCCCAGGGAGCTTGCACGGGAGGCAGACCTTTGGGTGAGTGCCAGAGAGTCTGAGGAAGCATTGGGGAGTGATTTTCCAACCCAGGAAGGTGGGAGAAGTGCAGAGTAGCCCAGCTAGGTCCCAGGGTAGTGAGAGGGTTGTAGGGCCTCACGTTCGGTCTCCAAGGAGAAGGAGGGAGACGGGGAGGTGTCCCGAGGTGCCCCAACCGCAGTCTCAGGGCCTGGAGAGTTCCATAAGGGAACCCCAGTTTGGGAGCCTAGGCTGTCCTGATAGGCCGTCCATTGAAGGGGATCCCCTAGTGTCAGGAGAACCAGGGGCGTCCGTAATCGGAGCTCCAGGGGTTCTGGGGTCTGCTCAGTCACAGGGTTTAGACCCTGGGCTGGGATGCCAGGTTCAGGGACTGCCTGACCTGGAGGGTGGGACGCCTGTAATCAGGGTCCCCACCGGCTTGACTTCCAGGGGTACTTCTCCAGGTGGGAGGGTGCAGAACTCTGGGAAGGGGTGCAGAGGGAGGGAGGACTCGCCTCTGGCACCAGCTCAGCCACAGGGTCTAGACCCTGGGTTGGTAGGCCAGGTTCAGGTATTGCCTGATCTGGAGGGAGGGACATCTGTTATCAGTGTTCCCCCCGGGTTGTCTTCCAGGGTTACTTCTCCCGGTGGGAGGGTGCGGAACTCTGGGAGGGGGTGCAGAGGGAGGGAGGACTCGCCTCTGGCACCGGTGCTACCTAACGGGTTAGACCCTGGGGTGGTGAGTCAGTTACCGGGTCCAGGTTCGGAACTGGTGGGAGAGTGGCGTTCTGAGGGTGCCTCGCATAGGAGGAGAGGGCGGTACCCCAGAAGGAGAGGTAGGGAGAGGAGAGCCTCGCCCCTGACTTGTGGTCAGCATGAGAGTGCGGTCCCCAGGTGGGAGGACCGGTGGCAGTTTGGAACTGCACGGAGTAGAGGTGGAGTGGCCAAGGGGTACTATGTGCCTGGGGCTACTGCCCCCCACTCGGTGAGATGGCAAGGACCAGAGACATCTGGGTGGCCTAGGGGCCGGTCCTGGCCACGACCAACTAGAGAGTACCAGTGGGGTAGCTCAGGGGGTCCTGGGAGTTCTGACGGAAGGAACCACCACAGTCCAGAATGGCGGAGAACCTGCTGGTGCCCCTGCAGTTGCGGGCCCGCGTCCATGTTTTCTCGCCCCAAGCAGGGAAGCCCATCAAGGCATTGATTGGTCTACCCTGGCTTTTGACTGGGAGGGGGTCGTGTTAGACTTGGCCCTGCTCGCAGGGTCATCCCGGAACTTTTTGCCTTCCGCCTAGCCTTTTTGCTGCTATGGTAGTGGTGGTTTATGTACTCTGAGCACTTTGGCACGGGAGTTTGGTGTAAAGTGCCTGTGCTCTCTGGCCTCCATAGACTAGCTGTGAGAACTTCCCCCCCCTATGGATAACCCCTAAATGAAACACAATAAATATGTTATGGTTGGTGGTTAAACTGAAAATAAGAAAGGTTGCGCAATGGTGTACGCAGGGGTATTTTCACCATTGTAGAAATGTCACTTTTAAACCGTCACCCTGTCTGTGTGCTGGTGCCTGCCTGAGGTGGGTTGGCTGTATAGTGCTCGAAGTGACGAAGCTGGCTCCGCCCCCTGGGGTGTGTCCGTCTCACACACCCCCAGCTTTTGGAGGAAGCCTGGCAGACAGGGTGCCCTACACCTCCCCCAAAACCAGTTGGGACCGGTTTCCCCAGGGAGCCTTCCAGAAGCTGCTGGCATGTTCCAGTAGGTGGGGGGAGGGGTGTATATATAGAGGAGCTGAGACTCCATGTGGTGAGTGTACGTGGACTTTGATCTGGAGGGGACACTCTGCCAGGAGGTACCGCCGCAAGGGCCTGCGTGCTGGCCCCTGAGCCCATCTATACCCCTCTGCTGTCCACAGGGCCAGTGAGAGCCCCTTTGCTGGAGTGAAGACTGCTATGCCAGGAGGTGTGCCATATTATGGGGGTTGACTGTTCCTAGGAACTGCTGTCCTGTTTTGATGAGTGCCCACTGCCTGCTGATCTTGCCCAGTATTGCCTGCCTGCTCTCCAGCCCTAGCGCCTCGTGAGCGCTATAAATTGCTTGCCTGCACTTCAAGGAGGTGAGGAGCGTGGGCGCTACCCTCTTGTGTGGGGCTGTGTTCCCCTGGCCCCTAGCGCTTAGTGAGCGCTACCACTTGACTCTGCATTCCTGGACGTAGCGCTACAACTTTATTCCTGCCCAAGAAGAGCGCTTTATCTTTCTGCCCAGGAGTGGGAAAGAGTTGGTGTCTGCAGCGCTGGGCTGCCCGTGCGCTGCGAGGGGATCCCGGCGTGTGGGATTCCCCCCCCCGGCCTGCTCTCCTACCTAGCGCCTCGTGAGCGCTATATTTGAAGTGACTGTGTGCCCTTCTACTCCCGAGCGCTTCGCGAGCGCTATATTTTGCTGGCCTGTACTTCAAGGAGGTGAGGAGCTGAATTCCGCAGCGCGGTGCTGCCAGCATGCTGTGAGGGGATCCCGGCGTGTGGGATTTCCCCCCCTGGGGCCGCCTGCAGATCAGCGGGTGCCCACCCCGCTTTATGCGTTATTGAAAACAGCGGGTGCCCACCCCGCGTTTGTGCTGCCTGTTCATGCCTTTAAGGATAGCGGGAGCCTACCCCGCGTGCTGTATATTTACAAGCCAAGCGGGTGCCCACCCCGCGGGGTTATTGCCAACGGCCTCGGGAGCCCACCCCGCACTTTGAAATTGCCAGGAATCACCGTCGCAACCCGGGTTGCGAATGGGAAGAGGGCCGCCGCGCTGCCTGTGGCGACCCGGAAGCCAACAGAGCGACCCGGTGGTGGGCGGGGCACCCCGCAAGCAGCAGGAAGCCGCCGGGAGCCTGCCCCGCGCTCCTGTGCCCAACGGAAGCAAGGAGAGCCGTCCGGGAGCCTCGCGGGCTCCGGAGCGAAGCCCCGGTCCCAGGAGGGGGGACCGGGTGGAGAGAGCCCCGCCTGCTGAGAGAGACCGGAGACGGCAGACAGGAGCCCGGTGAGTGGGGCTCGGCTGCATGGTGATTGGGGGTAGTGTCGGGGCACATTGTCGGTGCCCGGCCCCAGGGCCAAGTCTATTTCCTTCGAGTCCCAGAGTGGGGCTCCCAGGACACAGTGGGCCAATCCTTCTGATGCTCATCACAGCTGCGCCGCAGAAGAGCGGGCGGCTGCACAACAGGAGGCATCTTTAATCTTTGAGTCCCGGAAGAGGGGCTCCATCTTCCCCAGGACTGAACGTTACTTTTCACAACTGCCCCGCTGGACAGTGGGCAGTTGCAACGTGGGGCATTGTTTTGACCTTAGAGTCCCAGGGGGGGCTCCCCAGGCGAGGTGGCGCCAAAGGCTAACCTGCCATGTTGATGGCATTTATAAGGTGGGCAGCTTTTCCCCAATGCCTGCATCGCTGTTAATGTTTTATGCCCCATTCTAATGTGGTGATACTGTTGGATTTCGGCCTACTGAAGCTGCCTTCATGCTCATGTTGTTATGCCCCTGCTAATGTCTTTTATGCCAACAAGGTGCTGATGTTATGCATGGTATGTTTTACCCTTCATGCCCATGTGCCCCATGCCTGATACATCTATGCTAAGGCTAATATCCAATGTCTTTCCCCTAACGCTTATCGGGTTGGTGTTCCGCAGCACGTGCTATGCCTCATGCTGCTAATGAGGTTTATGCCTTTTGTGTCCCTGCGAAAGAGGTGCCACATGCTAATGTGCTTATGCCTGTTCGGATTTAGGCCAATGTGATTTATACAAATGTTCTCATGCATAATGGGCCTGTGGTTCATGATAATGTTTTTCCCCTAATGCTGTTATACCTAATGGGGTGTTCATGTTTTCATGCTAATGTCGGGTGACTCCTGATTCCGGCCTAATGAGAGGATTGTGATTGATGCTCAATGTAACGGATGCTTAACGCGTCTATATGCCTAAGGTGGATGCCGAATGTTTTTATCCCCTAGTGCGTGCATTGCTGGTGTCCGGTATTCGGTGCTGTACCTGAGCTGAGGTGGCTTATTCCCCGTCCAAAGTGGTCTACACCTGATGAGAGTATCTCCTACGGTTCCATGCCTAACTGTTGCGCCTAATGGGTTCTTATGCATATTGAGATGCCTCATGCAAGTTTGCCTAATGTCATGTTATGATGGGCTATGCTTAGGCCTAATGCCCCTGACGGTGCCAAGTGCATGATGTAGCCAGGGGGCACTGGCTGTTACACCTATATTCCTACTGACTTCCATTTATCTTTGAGTACTGTTGTGATGGTTTATGTTCCTGCCGGATTACGCTTCCAGGACCTATGCTAATGAGGATGCCTTATGTTTAGGCCTAATGGTTATTGCCCTGTGGCTAGGTCCCTGGACTTGCCAGTAGGTTCTGGCTGTTACACATTTATTGATGCCCTTACATTTACCCCCTGTGCTCTATGATAGTTCTGGCAGCGGCCCGATTGGCCCTGCCCTGTAAATAATTCCCCTGTAAAGTGCTACCCGGTGCCAGTTGGCACGGTGTTATATGTGACTGTGATTACGAGTCTAATGTGTTTTCTTAATACAAAAAGCTACTTTTACACAACCTGGTGTGGAGTCTCTTTTGTAGTGTGCCTAGTGTGTCGCCTATGAGTGTGGTCTGCGCAGATGCTTTACACAATCCTCCGGAGTTTAGCCTACCCGCTCCGCACCACGCTACCCCGTTTCTAACAGGCGGGATAATGGCGACACTTGGTACAGGCCCACTTGGGGGACAAATGTCGACGTTTCCACCCGACTTAAAAGCACAGAGGGAATTTACATCCTCAGCTGGTGGGTCTTCCTCAGGACAGGGGAGATAGGAGACAACCTATGGAATTAATCATTAAAAAGGGGGGTTCAATACCATGATATAAAAATATATATAAGGTCTGAATGTGCCTGTATGACTAACCTAGTTGAAGGTCGACATTTGTCCCCCAAGTGGGCCTGTGTTGGACAGGCCATGTTGAACTGGTTTTGTTGCCACTTATAACCAGTTTTCTTTTGAAATGATTGTAATAATTTTGTGCCTTGATTTATCTTCACTCTGACATCTTTCCCTTTTTTCACTTTATCTATTACACGCATGAGCACTCCTCTTTGCACGCCCCTTCCTTTGGAGCAACCTTCTAACTATTACTATGCATGGTAGTGTATCTACCAGTTTTTGAAATGTGTCTGTGAATAAAAACAGAAATTTTCTTATATAGTTAATAAGTGCCTATGTCGTTTTCATGCCTGGTGCACATTCAAGGAATCTGTTTATATTTGATACTTTTGGCTGATTATATGCATGCCTAAAATTGGATTTAGAATCGTGAATACCTTTCGATTTCATTGCATGATAAATAGGTCCAGGACCAACTGTTTTCTATACCAATTGATACACAGGTCCGCGGACATCATTTGGATTACCCCAGTATGTGATAATCACTGATTGAACACAACACATGTCTTTGAGACAGCGCATGTGCTGTCTAGCCGAGACCTAAATATCGAGCAATTCCTACTATGGCAGATGCACGAAGACAACACCGTTTGGCGAAAAAAGTGCTCATTATAGATAGACATGCTAATCAACAACAAACTCGAACACACTCTACACATAGTGACAGTCATTTCAAAAGTCACCTTTCATCTTATGGGCTGTCTTATGTGAACATTTTTGCCTGATATGGTACGAAATTGCATTTTGAGGAACGAGTCGCATACAAAGAAACCACATCTACAACACCACACACATTCATTTGGAAAACCAGTGGAGGAAATTAGTAGCTGGTATATTTTAGAGAATGAGGTTTTGGTTTGTGAATGAAAAGCATTCAACTCAGCATCTGTAGCAATCCATCTTTATTGCAGTAATCTGGGCCCCCCTTGTAGCATGGACCATTAACAATAATGGGGTAACCCTGTGTCCCGCAGGCACGTGCATGGCGGTGTTGGTTCACTTAGAGGCGCAAATTAAACCCTTAACCACTAAGCCCCCACAGTCAAAAGAACTTTTGTGCTTTTAAAAAGCATGATTCTGGCTACATGCCTTGCCTCGTTGATGACACTGCTGTGTGGGCACTCGGCCGCCTGCGCCCACCTGACTCTGTGATGCCATTGCCAATTTGCCACCCACCCCGAGTGGACCGTGACGGACGACGACAGACACCAGGCCTGACTCTGAGTGACAGTCCGACTCCAGACACTCACATGCGGGCGGCAGACAGTCCGCAGGCAGAGGAAAGCGAGCAGCAGAACTACAGCCTGGGCAAGCCAAACGCACTTTTAATTGCGCGAGCTCAGCCTCGCCTTCCCTGAATGTGCGTGACACAATTGGTCACCAGGCAGCCCCAGCCCCACCCTAAGGAAGACCGCGCGCGCAGACGCGGAGACATCTGCGCGCTGCTAATATCACCTGACCTGCCTGCCTCGGCCTGCACCCAATGGTACAACCGTGCTGCCATAAGGCAATGCCATGATCAGTCCCGGCCAAAGAAATGCCACAACATGGATGAGTTTTTCCCGCGGCCGCAGTAAGGTCAAGAGGTCAGACAGACTACTACAGTCTGACTCTCCGTCACGGCACGAAAATCGGCTCGGCCCCAGCAAAACCGGCCTCCTCTGATAAAACCGGCCCCCACACCATCCGGCCTACCGGGGCATTGCCCGGTGCCCGGAATCACCAGTCCGGCCCTGCTCAGAACCTGGGTATGTATGATATGTAAAGAAGTGGTTCTATCGGGGAAGTGACAATTTCTTTGTACATTGTACAAAGAAATTGCCCCTTGTAGCATGGTTCAGGTTTTGCTAGTGAACCTCGCTACCATGTGCTTGAAAGAACTCAAAGATATGTAACATGATATACATTGGAGATATGTAGCTGGAGAGAACAAGAATGCTACAAAAGCGACACAAGAAACAAAAGTGTAAACTGTCCTCAAAATCATGTGCTAGGTATGGAAATTGTTTCCTTTTCATGGCCCATTTTAGGTCGGTGATATGTATTTAGCTCTGAATTAAGCCTGTGATCGCCTCTTGTAATTTAACCCCTTGACCGCGATCGGAATTCCGCTCGTGTGCTGGACATTCCGATCACGGGTGTGGTCGTGACGAGCTCAGCTCGTCATGCGCACAGCGCTACCGCGCAGCATGACGAGCTGAGCTCGTCACGAGCATCGAAGGGGTTAAAGGGGCAGCGTTTAAAAACAGGCCAGGCATGGATCCTCCTAGAAATGGAAAGAAAATAAGGTATTTTCCTTTTGAAGTAAGCATACATACCTCTTTTTGGCCCTAGTGTAAATATCGGAAGGGGAAAGTGCACACAACAAATCAGAAAGTTAAAAATATCGGTTTAAAAACACTTCCTGGAATTGGCTGTGCTGCCACGTCTCCAACATACATATCACTTTTGTTTTAGTCTTTTATTGATGGTTGGATGGATAGCTCACGGCCAGTTAGTTTCTTTTTTAGTAAAAAAAACTGAGCAAGTTGAGGTCACACGTTCATGTCCGTCAATGCCTGTTATCGGACTGAGGTCAGTATAGTACCAACAACAAAGACAAATGTCCTTTGGAAAACAAAACCTTTTAATGCGGATGTACTCGGCGAATGATCGTCTTGGAACAGCAATGCTGCCAGCAAGCATAGTACCACCATTGGCAACCTTCCCCACCCCCAACGTAACATGCATGCTAATTAAATAAACACACAACACATTTCTTGTTTGGGTAAAATTGCTGCAGGTTTATTACATACACCGTTATGTAATATGGTGGAGTTATCTTACGGGCGATCCAAGGGCCGGCAACCATCTGGGCCGCCTGCCCGCCTGATGAGCCAAGCAGCACTGGGGCGAACCCCATCTGTGCTGCCCCTTCTGGTGATCCTCCTCCCGGATCACGTGACACCTGGTCCCTCATTACTCACGCCCCTTTCAGGGCGGAGCGTAGCATAGCAAACCCCCGGTTGTTCAGGCCCACAACCGCCCGAAGGACTAACGGGGCGCTGACACGGTTTTCCAGGAACCTCCCATGAAGCTCCTGGGATTTGGCTCTGGCACCCCCTATGGTGCAGCGCAGAGGTACCCTTCTGTACCCCTTTGCTTCCAGATCGCCCTGTAACTCCGCCTGCAACGAAAAAAGACAACATTACAACATTCTCAGCCTCCTGCCTGCCACGAACCACGCCGGGTAAGCGGTAGGGTGGGAGACGGCGTGTCGGGCGCGCGAAAGAGGACGCCAAGATGGTGGGGGAGGCCTATATACCCCTCCCCCTGTCCTCGCGCCCAGGAAGTGACGCCGGCCTAGTGCATTGCGACAAGGCTGGGGGGGACTCCTCCCTGAGTCCCTGCCCCTAAGGGGGTGTGGGGTGCCCCAATGGTACTAGAGGGCTCCCCTCTCTAGTGGCCCCCTGCGGGGGCCTCGGACAGCCGCATAGTACCACCATTGGCAACCTTCCCCACCCCCCAACGTAACATGCATGCTAATTAAATAAACACACAACACATTTCTTGTTTGGGTAAAATTGCTGCAGGTTTATTACATACACCGTTATGTAATATGGTGGGTTATCTTACGGGCGATCCAAGGGCCGGCAACCATCTGGGCCGCCTGCCCGCCTGATGAGCCAAGCAGCACTGGGGCGAACCCCATCTGTGCTGCCCCTTCTGGTGATCCTCCTCCCAGATCACGTGACACCTGGTCCCTCATTACTCACGCCCCTTTCAGGGCAGAGCGTAGCATAGCAAACCCCCGGTTGTTCAGGCCCACAACCGCCCGAAGGACTAACGGGGCGCAGACACGGTTTTCCAGGAACCTCCCATGAAGCTCCTGGGATTTGGCTCTGGCACCCCCTATGGTGCCGCGCAGAGGTACCCTTCTGTACCCCTTTGCTTCCAGATCGCCCTGTAACTCCGCCTGCAACGAAAAAAGACAACATTACAAAATTCTCAGCCTCCTGCCTGCCATGAACCACGCCGGGTAAGCGGTAGGGTGGGAGATGGTGTGTCGGGCGCGCGAAAGGGACGCCAAGATGGTGGGGAGGCCTATATACCCCTCCCCTGTCCTCGCGCCCAGGAAGTGACGCCCGCCTAGTGCATTGTGACAAGGCTGGGGGGGACTCCTCCCTGAGTCCCTGCCCCTAAGGGGGTGTGGGGTGCCCCGATGGTACTAGAGGGCTGCCCTCTCTAGTGGCCCCCTGCGGGGGCCTCGGACAGCCGCACAGTACCACCATTGGCAACCTTCCCCACCCCCCAACGTAACATGCATGCTAATTAAATAAACACACAACACATTTCTTGTTTGGGTAAAATTGCTGCAGGTTTATTACATACACCGTTATGTAATATGGTGGGTTATCTTACGGGCGATCCAAGGGCCGGCAACCATCTGGGCCGCCTGCCCGCCTGATGAGCCAAGCAGCACTGGGGCGAACCCCATATGTGCTGCCCCTTCTGGTGATCCTCCTCCCGGATCACGTGACACCTGGTCCCTCATTACTCACGCCCCTTTCAGGGCGGAGCGTAGCATAGCAAACCCCCAGTTGTTCAGGCCCACAACCGCCCGAAGGACTAACGGGGCGCAGACACGGTTTTCCAGGAACCTCCCATGAAGCTCCTGGGATTTGGCTCTGGCACCCCCTATGGTGCCACGCAGAGGTACCCTTCTGTACCCCTTTGCTTCCAGATCGCCCTGTAACTCCGCCACAGCTGTAGTCTTACCTGCCTGCAACCCCTCATCTCTCCAGCCTCCTGCCCTCTAGAAGGAAGAGAAGCATCCCTACTGGTGATAGATGAACCCCATCTATATCCCAATAGCCCTTGAGTTAGCCTTGATCAGCTAATGTCTGATGAAACCAAAGGCCCCTTAGGCCTGTGCACTTGTGCCAAGAACTATTCACCCTCCTGCGGGAAAGTTCCACTGCCTCACATGCTCAGCCCCGAGCCAGCTCTGGGCGAGGCAATTACAGACACCAAGGCTCACATTGCCCCATCTATTTGCTGATCTCAACTAGCTGCCGTCCTTCTAGCACCATGTGTCCAGAGCACCTGTGTCCCCATCTATGGGACAGCAGCCCACTTGTTAGGTGACCGCTCCCACAACCCGCCTGCCTACTTTGGCTATTGGGCAAGACGGATTCCTTAACATTTGCACAGTCCCTTTGCTTCCACATCATGGCACACAGGAATGTTTATAACTAGAAGTAGGTGACAGTGAGCAAGGGGCCATCCTGCCCTTGCCATGCATCCCTCATTCCTTATGGGAATTTCGCCCGCTCAGCTCCCTCAGTGGTGGAAGCCCCTAGGCATACCCGCCTAGGGAATCTGTCTGATTTAATACAGTGCGCGCTGTCTACAATATGGTGCCTACCGCTAAGGATTGACAAAGTCCTACTTAACACCCCTCCTAGCATACTCCCAGATAGGGGGGAGGAGGATTTCACACCGCCCACCCTGAGAAGCCCCAGTGGTTGAAAATTACCTGCTCTGTTAAATTTTAATATTTTGTTGAACACTGGACTTGCCAAAAGCTCTTTATGCATAGCAGCCTTTTGTGCTTGACACCTTGTTTCCCCCATTTCTTGGGACAGCCGCACAGTATTTTGGCTGACAGCGTCCACACCCAGCGAGGCAAATATAGCTTGCGGGGTAATAGAGCTTAACTGCAGGAACCTTTCACCTACCCTTGGTTCTGGGGTGCCCTTACTTTGCCCCGTTGACCAGACGATTGCACAAACCCCTTTGATTACCAAACCCTGGTGAACACTTTAATGGTGTCCAATCTGGTTTGAAACAATATATGTCTTGTGTCCACTCTTGGCGACACCTCACCCTTTGTGCAGTGACAACTTACGCAGCGCCCCCGCTTGCTTTAACTGTCGTCAGATCACAGTACCTACTGTCCATCTCTGACCCTGGATGTACCTGGGCATGCCTCTAAATGAGACTGGCTCCCCCACAGCTGTAAGGCCAGAACACACTTATTAAACCTATTTACTGTTTTCTGCCACTTGGCACCTTTCTGGTTGCAGCTCTGTGTTTTTAGTGAAGCGTGCGTGCCCACAGGGTATGATGTCGCTGAATAACCGGTGTATATTACCCACTCGCTGATACCATGTCTCACTAACTGCCCTTACTTGGATTGAAGGAATGCTGAATGCTTCCTGCGGACTGTGGACTTGTTACTCCACCCAGTTTGACCCCTAACACTTTTGAGACAACCCAAGGAGTTATCATGCCCTTCCAGGTACATCTACCCCATTGTTGGCTGTCAACCTATTCGGTACGCAGGTGGCAGGAGATGCCCCTTCCAGTCTCTGGTTCTAGCCCATAGAAGGATAATCCAGGGGGCAGCCAAGTCTGTGGGAACCAGAGGGGAACATTATGTGCAAGTGCCTGCCGTTTCATGAATATTGGGAATGCCTAATGATCTATAATACCCTGTCGCCATTCGCCTCTAACGCAGTGTTTACCAAACTTTTTCGCACCGCAGCACACTTGTTAGACGGCAACCACCCCACCCGCCTGCTGTCCTGGCTAAAGCGCGGGTGTATATGTCTTAACTGAAGCGACCTGTAACCTGCCCTTGCTTGCAGAGGGCACATTTTAGCTGCATTGACCAGACATAGCAAGGCGATACGAGCTTTCGAGCCCCACTCAGACACAACTAAGATTAAACATAGTCTATCAGGGGCCGAGGCATTGCCTTCACAGCACCTCTCTTTGCGCCGTAATTGCCCAAAGTAAGTGTAAAATTGTTCTTTACCACCATTGGGCTGGTAACCGACGGCAAAGAAAGACTGAACCTGTATGGGCCCTATTTCATCCTGAAAGAAATGCCTATTCTCTTGACTTTGGAGTGATGCAAGATTGAAGTGGCGGCTACAATTCTTACTCACGCCTACATATACTAGGCTCAGAACCCGGAATACATGCTCTATAATCCCTTGGATGCCAGCCTGGCATTCCTATGTCCAACTATCCCAATCGCTGATGGCTCTACTTGATCATACTGACCGAAAGACACAACAACCCCGCGGAGAGAAGGTGAGAATGCTAACCTGCCCCAGCCTCTGCGGAAACCACAGCCTGCGCAAGCTTGCGACAAACGTCTGAAAATCTGCCACCAGCAAACCATCCCCAGCACCCAGGGGGCATGCCGCCATTCCTTGGCCTGTACACTGACCATGCTTGAGATTAATAATGGTATTGAAGAACCCATCACTGACGGCGTTTACATGCCCTTAATGGTACGTGACATTGTACAAGCACTGCGCAGCAAGACACAAAGCCACACACTCACCACTGCAAAATGCCTTGGTGCGTGAACCCCGCTGCTCGCACCGGTCAATACAGTGATTATTTCAATTGATAATACTGTGCATATGAATAAAACTATGCACCGGCAGCTGAAAATTTTCCAAGTTGGTAAATGTGAAACATTTTGGATTTGACCATCGAATTGAGCCAGTCGCCTCCATAGGTGAAGTCTTGCCCTCCCAAACTCCTGCTAGAATACCAGGGAGCGGACAAGACAGCGGGAACAAGAGGGAACAATATGTATCAATGCATGCCCTTTCTTGGATACTGGGAATGCCGAATGGTCTTGATGCATTGTCGCCTATTTTGTGTTTTAACTTTGACTCACTGCTCCAACCCAGTTTGAGCCCAAAACTTAGGGACAATTTAGTAGTAACTTGCCCTTAATGGTGCGTGCCATTGTATAAGCACTGAGCAGAATTCCCCATGTCCACTGGAGACTCCGCTTGTGACGCATGCACCCACTGGAGACTCCACTTGTAACGCATGCACCCAGGTGGGGGTGAAGGGCTCATCCTTTTAAAGAGTCAGACCTCGTTATACTGCGAAAGGGGCAAGAGAGCTGCACTTGAATGAGACAAAATAACTATTCTTTGCCAAGGCAGGGCCTGTCCGTGACTATTGTCTATCTTGGGACCAAGATGAACCATGATATTATCACCGAACAAAGTCTGTGATGACCATCGCTACATCTGGCATATTTTCATAAATTGCCATGACTGGCACCGCACTCTCTCATCCTGTGCTCTGTGTGATCTTGGCCCTCTATGGTGTGAGCAGAGCCCCGCGATGTATACCTGGCTACATGTTCGCTAATGCACAAGTAAAATACCCCCTTTTCCATCAATTTGGGTTGCACCATACATACTAAGGATGCAGTGGGCTAGTTACACTCCTGGGGCCCCACTGCCACCGCACTTGCGGCACTAATGAAACGTTGTCGATTTGGCTGTCAACTTTGCTGCCTGTGCCATCCTTCAGCCCCATGGAAATTGTGCTGGGCTCTCGCTTACTACACTGCTGAGTGAGCCCACTGTATTCACCAGATTCGTTAACCATTTCCGCTCTGACTGTACTTGGTAACACGTTCACCCCATGGTATCTTGGCGCTGCATAACATGTTTATTGTTACTCAACTCCATGGTACTCGTTTTATTGACCTCAGAAGGATGAAATGCTTGTTGATTGCAACCTTGTTGGCCACCCCGCGAAGTATTTGCTCAATGCGCCTCTGCGCTACAGCTCATGCTTCACTAACCCTGCCGCATGTGCCCCATCCCGCAAAAGGAATGGCTCCTGTAATCAACTTAAAAGGCAAAGAGCACCGCACGCGCACCTACAATGTGCCTCTGAGCTACAGCTCATGCTTCTCTAACCCTGCCGCATGTGCCCCATCCCGCAAAAGGAATGGCTCCTGTAATCCACTTAACAGGCAAAGTGCACCACACGGCCAAGCCTGTATTAATGCTTGACCTAGTGTAACCTTCCCCCTTACCGACAAATTTGAACTGCCACCGCCGCACTGGGGAGACTGTTACCCCCTGCTTCTGCCACCGGGGAAAACTGTGCCTGTACACCACTGTGGGACATGAATCCCCTCCTTACCACATCCTTGCCACATATACCGGCCCAGACAGTGCCACTAAACCACCTGAGAGGTGGATCCAGCAGTGGTGGATGATCTCACCACCCCCTTCCATTACAGTAGCTGCCCCAGCCACCAGGCACTTAACTCTCTTCACTGGCGCCCACGAACCCTGGCTGATATGCTGGGCCCACGTCCCCTCTTTAAAATCCAAGTTGGTGCCTAGGCCCCTGACCGAGCTGCACGCCACCCAACAACGTTCACTGTCCCCCACAGCTCCCCACTGTTTGTACGAGCTCTAAAGTACCCTCCGGCTCCCAGTGTCTGCCCCCGCACATGAAGGAAACCTGCTGATGCGAAGCAAAAGCATGAGGGGCATGAACCTTCAGGCCAGCAGGGCACCGCCAGGTCAAAGATATAACACCCTATAGGGCCGAGGCCCAGCACCGTCAACCTTGCAAATCAAGGCTAAAGGCCGGGGGGGGGCAAGCCCAGGCTGCTGTGACACCAATCAAACCGCGCCACGGAGTCCGGGCCAACAATACCCGACATGAACCAAGCCATAGTACTGTGCCCCTCTGTCCAGTGGTGGCAGCAAGCTCGACTGGCGTGGCCGTCGGGTACATCTACGGATGGACATGGTTGATATGTCCCCCGGATATTTTACTGGCACTCTAAACGTAACAGCAGAAGAAGGGCAGGGGCCGTAATACACAATTTCTATTATATAATGAACAGGCATAACGGTGCGCCCCAGCACTGCAAGAAGGCAGAGGCACGCACGCGGCCCCCTCGGCACAGACCAGGAGGCCCAGGGACCTTAAACAGTCACCCGGTGAGCCCCCGCCATCGCTTCGGTGCCCCCACACCATGACCAGTAGCGGCCGCCGGTTTCCCCCGCAATCGCTGAGGACACGGCAAGTGAACCGAGATGGCCGCCCCTATTAACCCCACCATGCGCTGCATATTAGGGCCCAACCAGCAGCGGACCATCGTTGGAGCTGCTGCTGGCAGTCAATATGTGCTGGGAGGTGGGGGGGGGCTCATAAGGGCAAACCTTTAGTACCTCACCGGCAAGCGAACCATGGGCAGAGATGTGGGCAGGAGGGCAGGAGGGCTAGGGAGGGTAAAATCAGACTCACCACCACGACGGCAGCGAGGACCACGGCGCAGCTGGACACACTCCCCCCGTGCAACCCGAGGTGGTGAGGGTGGAGGAAGGAATCTTCCCAGGACACCCGACGTGGCCCAGCCAGCGCAACCTGCGGGCAGAGGGGACAGCATACTCTGCCCGCCGCAAGGGAAACGCTAAAAACTTAACAAAGTGCTTCCCCACCGTTTTAACCGGGCAGGTAAGCATACGAGGCAAACGGGACAACCACTGCTTTCCCCCGGCTCCATGGTGAGGGAAACCAACGGCGCCTAGTACCCCCAGGCAGTGTCCCCTTTCATTGGTTACCAGGCCTGCAGTAAAAGTTGGGTCAAGACCGCGGCCCTCTCTGAGGAACTCCCGGGAGCCCCATGCATGAGCGGCTTCAATTGGGGGGGGGAGAGATTGAAGGACCTTTCATGCCTGGGACAGATAGCACCAGGGGGGGCAGCGCTGCATGCGGAACCCCACCCTGCAATCGCAAGTCGCGGTGAAGGAGCCGGGGTGCCCGCAGTCCCACCTCCCGCCCCACAGTTTAGGAAACTCCTGGGCCACCATAGTTCAGGCCCCCACAGAGGGAACACCAGGCAACATGGTGGGGGGGAGCCTACATGCAGGCCACACCACCCGACAGACCAATGTCTGGCTCCGGGCACCATCGAAACGGAACCCGCGGGACGGAGCATGGCGCGCCGCTGTCCCAACCTCCCCAGGCATTAGTCTTCCATAAGTCCCGCCCAGCGACTCCTACGGGCAGGGGCCCTGCACCCGGCCTCACGCAGGCGGGAGCAAATGTAGACCCCGTGGGCAGAGATAGGAGTCTGTACCGCGCGGGGCGAAGCCCTGGAGATTGCTCCTGCGGGAAGCCATCATCAAAGGGTGGGGTGGGGGCGCCATCTTTCGACCCCGGTAGCCTGCCGAGCCCCACCCCGAAACTCGCAAAGCTGGGACTCCACGTTTGGGCCTCCCGGACGGCGTGAGGCATGCACGGGCGGAAAGCAAGCCACAGGGCGGTGGGGCGTTCAAGAGGCACAGCCTGCTCTCCCCGCTTCCTGAGTGGGAGCAGCCCAACCACCACAGCTGGACACCCCCGGGGCCACACACAATCAGCCCGCAGGACCCGTGGGCCCACGTCGGGCCGGCACGCCCGAGCTGAGGGGTATTCCGCATACCTCCACCTCTGTGCCCCCTACCCGGTCAGCACAGTGCTGGCCTTGATCAGGGAGGGGTGCCGTTGCCATAGCCCTCTAGGAGCTGCCCCCCTCACTGGCGGGCCGCTGCCACAGCCGTAGCCGGGTCGAGCAACCCAGCCTCGGGGGAGGTGGGGGGGATTAACACTCACCGCGATAGTAGGCAGCTCCTAGGGACACGTCCGAAACGGCGTAAGGAGCAGCCACACAGACGGCGTGTCGGGCGCGCGAAAGAGGACGCCAAGATGGTGGGGGAGGCCTATATACCCCTCCCCTGTCCTCGCGCCCAGGAAGTGACGCCCGCCTAGTGCACCGCGACAAGGGTGGGGGGGACTCCTCCCTGAGTCCCTGCCCCTAAGGGGGTGTGGGGTGCCCCGATGGTACTAGAGGGCTGCCCTCTCTTGTGGCCCCCTGCGGGGGCCTCGGACAGCCGCAAAGGTGATAACATTCCAATTTCAAGATGATGTCACCTTCATCTTGTCATTGCGTCAGAGAAACACAGTTCAGCGCCCACTTCTGGACAAACATGCAGCGCTACAGCAATGCTCGTCTGTACAGATGCCTTTAGATCGAATACGATTTCCAAATCCCCTTCTCCGCCTTCAAATTGTATCGCAGATTACATCCTTTGCACCAAAGAGAACAGGACTGTTGAGAAAGTGGGTGGGGGAAGGAGATGGTGGAGGATTGATGAATATTGCTGCACGAGCATGACAGAGAGTTGCGAAAGGAAGCTGCAAAGAACATTAATAATTAGAGAACTCATTTGAAGTTAGACTCCTGAGTCCTGATGCAGGCTCTTTGAAATGGGTCAGACTTAAAAGTGAATGGAACATTGGACCACACGCCCTGGCACTGACATTAACTTTTTTGTGTGGCAAATGTGGACACTGTGAGGAAGCCTTGTGCTCATGGGCTGTGTGTACACATGTATACAGGTATGTTCTACACGGGCCGGGAAAAGCGGAGGGCGGGTAAAGAAGAAAGAGACTGGGCAGATGAGCACCATGGATAAGGGAGACGGCCTAAAAACACAAGTACTCACTCAGATGGAGTACTTGAAAACAAAGAAAACAAGCATTTGCAATGCAATAGGTCTAGTATTTACGAGAGTTTGAGCTATTGGCATTGTAAATAACAATGCCTTTTATTTATGTGTTGTTTTTAAAACAGATAAATAAAAGGCATTGTCATTTACAATGCCAATAGCTTAAACTCTCTCAAATGCGAGACCGATTCCATTGCAAATGCATTCAGCGCCCATGCTATAAAGATTTTTTTTTAAAGCGACAGCAGGCAGGACAAAGCTATTTGAGAAAACAGTGCTCCGCGGCTGTAATTAAAGCCTACTGAGTAACATCACACGTAATAGGAGGTGTCCTCATGGGAGGTTACAAAATAAGACAAGGCGATACTAAGGAGGGACTACTAAGCCTATTGACCTCTGAAAAGCCACAGTTTACAGTGGACAATGACACAAGACAATAAAAAATATGGACGGAGAGTGGGCATAGCTTCAAGTCCATATTTGAATACAGCATGCCTCGCAGAGCAGCGCATGCGCTGCCCAGGCTCGACCCAAAATTAGCTCAGAAAACCAGGAGCAGTGGAATGAGACATGTACTTGGTCCATGTGCTATGGGAGGGCCAAACACAAGAAGAGGGCATGACACCCGCATGCCTTGACAAATGGCATCAAAGAAAATGAAAGCGATGCTAAACTTTACCAATGATAGGAGATGGGCGGCTGCAGCCCACAGATAGAACACAACACGTTTCTTTGAAACAGGGCATGCGCTGTCTAGCTGAGACCTAAAAAAACTTAGCCTGTACCGTGCCTTGTGACTAAGTGGACCATTTAGGTTGACTCAGTTTCTCTTGCGCCCCCAATTTAAAAGAGAAAAACCTACATTCGAATGACAATTGGAATCCGCTTGAATTAGTGATCGCCTATTCAATATCAAGGAAAGTAATTCTGAACCGACTGCTTCACTTTTACTCCAACATTTATCAGGAAAGGGAACCTATGGTTTGCTCTCGCATGTTGGCCTGAGGTTCTTAAACTCTTGGGACTACTGTTGTAGTAGAAGCCTCCTAGTAGCCACCAGAAATTAAATAGACTTCTACTATAAATCCTTAGCATGCTTGTTACATATCATGAGGTGGTGCTACACCGAAAGATATATTTGCATCATCCTTAAAACACATCTCAGATCTTGCTGTTTCTATAAAAATGGGCTTTGGCCAATGTTGGACTGGCCTTTCTGCCAGTGTGGCACTGCAAGAAGGGCCAGCTTGAAAGGGACAGTTTGTGGATTTTTTTTTTTTTTACCAAACAAACAGCCCACACCATGGTCCTTTCAAGCTGGTAATCTGACAGAAAAGCCAGTCCAGCACTGGTTTCTTTCCAACTGACTTGTACACATGACTCAGGTACTCACCAGCTGTGTTGATTTTTAAGTAAATTTTCATTTATGCCATAGACAAGGTTTTTCAAAGCAATGGGGCATATTCTCAAGAACGTGAGATATACATCGCCAAAATAGGCTAACGCAATTCTCCATATCGCCGTCTATCACGGGAAAATAGCTCTGTGTCAACGTCATATTCCCAACACGGCGGTAACATGCGATAGTTTCCCGATAACGCCTCAAATGTCCGCAATACAACTACCGCGATAAAAAAGGAAACCCGAACGTGAAAAAAGTTGCGATGGGCCCAACCGCGATAGAAAAATCGGCGACAAGCAGCGCCAGGCTTGCAATTCCCACGTCAGGCGGGAAAAATCACCATAAAAGCTGCAAAACCCCCCCCCAAAAAAAACATAACAGCTGCGAAGCACAATGGAGGTAGTCGGAGAAAGTACAGAGGACAACCCGAATCCCACAAGCCCCACGGAGGACCAGCCTGGGACTTCGGGGTCAGGGAAGGGTAAGGAGAAGAAGAAGAGGAAGACGCGGTTCAGTCCGCAGAAAAACAGGATCCTGATTACGGAGGTGATAGAACACCATCAACAACTGTTCGTCACCTCCACTGTGTCATTGGCAAAAAAAATGGAACATGGCAGTCCATCGTGGACAAGGTGAATGCAGTCGGAGTGCTGAGGAGGACAATGGACGAGGTCAAGAGGCGCTGGAATGATGTGAAGCGCAAAACCAAGCTGAAACTTGCAAACAACCTCAAAGCAGCAATGCAGACTGGGGGTGGGAGTCCTGCGCCACAGGAGGAGCTGGATGAGATGGAGGAAATGGTGTCCACAGTCATCAGTGTGGAGACGGTGGCAGGAGTCGGGGGACCGGACACAGCTCAACATGACCTGACACAACAGCAACAGGGTGAGTAACCACCAGGGACTGGGGGGACGGGGGGATATGGGCACAATGGCACACATGCTCAGGAAGTATAGCACACTGCACAACCACAATGACTCTGGATCATGTCCCTGATCTCCTTGCCATACTGCAGCACACATAGAAACAGCAAGTAGTCCCCCATCCACAATGTGCCCAGAGGGGGCCCTCCCCACACATCACCAATCTCACAACAAACCCATGCACATGTGCTGAACCCAGCAAAGCTGCGGATCCGTGAGCCCCACTGACAATGCAAGTGACACTGCATGACGATGAGCATGTCTGCAGGCCACTCATCATGACATGTTGCACACCACAACACCGAGGTGGCTGAGTGTGGTCCACATCCGGAAAGGAGCAGGTCACACACTGACACATCCACATGCACAAACAACCCCTGACGGCAACAAGACATCTGCGGACAAACCATGCCCAAGAGTCCCAACTCCCACCAATAGCCCAATTTACCCAAGTATGCAACATCTCAGCACTGCATAAGCACAGAAGTCAAAGGCACACCGCCTGAAAGGGAGAAGGCCAAGCAAAGTCTGAGCTGCAGGGGCGACTCGCCCACAATGCAGCTCACACACAAGAATCAGAGCACATCAACATTGACAACAATGTGGTACAAACTGCAACACATTCACAACAGAACAGAGGACACAACTGCTGCCGCTTGTGTGTAGAAACTGGCCAATCACATTTGGCATAGCAGGAAACTGTGACATGATAATGGATAAGTACAACCCCAAATCCCTGATGGTGCACAAATGTCCACTGACCCGCTTCAAATAGGCAGCTTCTCCTAAACAGTCACAATGTACATTGTCATGCAGTCTGTTTGGAAACATGGCCAATGCGTGAACATACATGGAACACACTGTTAAACTGCATCTCCCCTTTACATTGCAGAGTGAGAAACATCACCTCCTGCAGAGCAGACTGAACACCTCCTCACTGATGACGAGGAGGACCTCCCCACCTTCGACACTGATGCCCTCCAAGAGCTCATGGACAGCTTCCGCACCCCACCCCCAGGAGCAGGGCAGCCCAGCTGCATCGAGGAGACCTCACCCCCTGCACAGACCATACAGCAGGAAGCACCCACCACCCCGGCTGTCTCCCAGGATCCCCACGACCAACACATGGCATTTCAACGCCGTGTGTTGGAGGGCCGGAAGGAGAAGGCTGAGCAGGTGCGGGTGGGGTTTGAACTCATGGCAGCCAAACTAGATGCCATCCATGGGTGTCTACGTCCCATCAGGGACCACTTACAGTCCTAACGGACACCCACAGTCCGCTCCATGGTCTCCAACGAGCCATGGCTGACATCGCTGGAGTCATGACTCGGAGACAAGAACACCTGTCTAGTCAGAGTGGCTCCAGCGATCCCAGCCGGGAGTTGGGACACATGCGGAGGCTCATGGAGGACATGGTGCGGCTGGAGGCGGAAAGGATGGCTGCCACGGCTGCACATCAGCGAGATGTAGCTGGGATCTTCCATGCCCTGCAGATCCTCATCATGGCATTGCTGCCACAAGGCATGGCGCAGATAAATGCTGCTGCTCCTACACCATCCACATCTCCGCCCCCTGATGTGTCAGTGCCCCACAGTGCGGCCGACATTCCACCTCTGGCACCTGATGTGTCACTGCCACACGGTGCGGCCGACAATCCACCTCCGGCCCCTGATGTGTCAGTGCCACACAGTGCTGCAGCCGAAACACCACCACCCACATGTGAGGCACCTCACACATCAGAGTACGATGATGTGGATGAGACTGCCGTTGTGGTAATGAGGAAGCGGTAGCATTCATCTCCGCCACATGGCCTGTTTCAGCTTGGTTCGGCCCTTTGCATCATCACCTTCCACTGTCCCCCGATACACTCTGCGGCACTCACCTTGGACCTCGACATGGACTGCCATATTCTGTTTGGTTACCGATGACACAGCAATCAGACTGCGGACTGAACTCTTCCTCTTCCGATGAATTTGTCCTTCCCTAATGGACTCTGGCTGGCCCTCCACAGGGCAACAATGTCAAGTGGGGTGTGCATGGCCCTGTACTGCTCCAGCTGCAACACTCCACTGAATGTGAATAAAACATTCAGGTTCACCCAGATGTGTCATGTCCATGATCCTTCAAGTATGACAGTATGGATGAATGTAGGGTCACTGATTCCCCCTCACGTCCATTTTGCACATGTTGTGGGGCTTGGGTCACAGGGTGCAACATTGCCGATTGCGGTCCGGGTGGCGCAGACACTACAACGGAGACACACGCATTGGTTACTTCCTTGTCCAGGCCAGAACTGAACCACGCCCAGAGCCCCGGGCTCATTGTTCACACCCCTACGCTGGACTGGCATACGCCAGCCCAGCCCACTCCTTCACGCTCACAGTAGGTGACGACACAGCTACATGTCCCAGGTCTTCCCTGTAGTGATCTGCTGGTCACTGGTCTAGTTGTCAGCATGCCCACAGCCACTCCCTGAGGGCTGTTTTTCACCCACACCACACCCATCCAGCACAGGCGTCACGGGACATGTGACCATGCCAATAAAAGGGGCCCACCACAGCACATCCCCCACTGCCGGAGGTGACATGATGGCGTCCGCATCCACGGAACTCAATCATAAAGGGTCCGTGACTTGCGTTGCACTGAGTTGGTGGCACCCGATGGCCTGCGTCCGGCATGAGCCTACCGCCACGTGGCGATGACTTGCGTTGCACTGAGTTGGTGGCACCCGATGGCCTGCATCCGGCACGGGCCTACCGCCACGTGGCGATGACTTGCGGTGCACTGAGTTGGCGGCACCCGATGGCCTGCGTCCGGCACGGGCCTACCGCCACGTGGCGATGACTTGCGGTGCACTGAGTTGGTGGCACCCGATGACCTGCATCCGGCACGGGCCTACCGCCACGTGGCGATGACTTGCGGTGCACAGAGTTAGGCCCACCTGAAGAGCTGAGCGGGTGTGCAGCCTGCGATGATGCGTTGGCCTCGATCACGGCGTCCAGCAAATCAAGACTCGATTTGAATTGTGAGCCCTGCTGGACCGCAGTGTAGGCGCAGGCAGCAGTCAGCACACACATGACTCCGCGGTGCGTTGCCGCAGGGTGCGCTGGGGGCCTGTGGCGCGGAATCCAGCGATCGGCTGAGGAGGTTGCACCGGCACGTGGAGGGCCCTCTTGGAGACACGCCGGTGGCGGCAGGTGAGCATTGAGGCCTGGGTGCGCAGGGGCGGCCAGTCATCGCTGGGCGGCGGACCGGTCTGGGGACCAGGGCTGGGGTGCAGCAGGCGCACAGGATCGCGCAGGCACCACCGGTCACGGCGGCGGCCTCGTGGCTAGGTGGGGCGCCGCCCTGGCAGACACGACCCTGCATGCGCTGACGAGATGTGCGCGGGTTGGCTTGGGACGTAGTCACCTCGTCTCCAGTGTGAATACGGCCGTTGAATGTGGTCGGGCACGTGTGTGTAGGCCTATGGTCACGATATGGTGGACACAGAGACACACGCAGTAGTTACTGTGGTGGCCATCCCGGAATTGGACCACGCCCAGGGCCTCGGGCTATTCATTCGCGACATACTCCGGCCAAGGCCGCTCTGCTCAGGCTTACGGGGGGGACCACATGGCTACATGTCCAAGGTCTTCCACACTGCCTGGGGTAACCTGTTTGCGTCCACTGTCCACTACACTGCAAACACCAGCAGTAGATGTCCACATGGACATGTCTGTGCTCTGCATACTGCAGTCTGTCCAGCACATCTCCGCCACACTTGGCATTGTGTCCTTTCTTATTGCTGGGTCACTTGCCTCCTTCGCACATTCTTGGTTCCCACCTCTCCCCACATTCTGCAATTGTGTGGCAGAGGGGCTCTGCCTTTGTGGATGGTTTGTCTACATGTCTGGCCCCTGTTCCCACGGTTACTTGTGTTGTTGTGTCCGGTAGTTGGGCATGTTGGTTGGCATGTTGTATGTGATTTTGTTACGTGTGCTCTCCCACAGTTGTGAGTTGTGTGATTGTGGAGTTGAGGTGTGTGGTGTGTTCAGTTAGTACTTACCAATGAGCAGTGCATTGCCATAGGTGCCATCCTGGAAGCGCTGGTTGATGATGGACTGTCGGAAGATGTATGTCTCATGCACACTGCCTGTGAAGTTGGCGACGACATTGGTGAACTGTCCCCGATGGTCCACTATTGCCTGCACATTGATGGAATGCGCGTGCTTTCTGTAACGGTAATTGTGTGCAGAGTCGGCAGGGGGCACAAGTGGTACATGTGTACAGTCATTTGCCCCCGACACGTGCGGTAAGGCAGCTATGGCGTAATTCCCTTGCATGGTCTCCAGCTGTTCATGCACAGCGTGGGGGAAGTGAAGGTGCAGGGGTATCAAGATGATACAAACCGTGATGTTTACAGGTATGATGAATCCTGCATACTGAGACTGTAACAGATGTTTGTGTGGTCGTAACCTTCCTTTTCTTTCCTGCAGAGGTTACGAGCACACAGACTTCTGTTACAGTATATTTGGACTGGATTCATCATGCCTGTATGTATTCCGGTTTGTCCAAGTGCAATACACTGTACCAGATTACGTTTGTGACTATGAGGACGCTTGAGCATTGTCACCATTTCTCCAACAGGTTTCTGACTACTGATTTCGGGATATGGAATGGTATTGGGGAGTTCCCGCAGCATTTGCAGTTTATTGGATCCACACGTTGCCCTGGTGAAGTTCCCCGTTGGGAATGGAACGCCTTGGCTGAGCTTTTCGTCTTGTTGTTTATGTATTTGTAATAAAGTTCTGTTTTTCCACTACCGTTGACTACTGGACTTCATGACCTGGGGGGGGAGGGTCCGGGGGGTGGTTGCGGTGGGTGTTGTGGCCCTCTTGGGTCTCCAGGCTGCATGATCATTGTCTCCATGGCATCTGTTGGTCTTCAGATGTGGCTCTAGGCTGGGATCCCTTTCATACTGCAGGTTGTCGTCCTGCTTAACACCAGTAAAAGGCAGGTGTTGAATCCCTGCTGCTAACGCGCCTTATCGCCAGTTTTCGGATCGCATCGCTGATCTGGCTGGTCGTTGAGAATATCGCGAAGTGGTGTTTTCGTGTGTTTTTGCACGGGAACGCCTACTCTGCATATCATTAGCGTTAGTTGTCGCTCTCATCCGTGGCGATGTGTTTTGCGGCAGCTATTGCAGGGAAACTGGCGATGCCGGCAGTTTGCACCAGCTTGTGAATAGAGCGATAAGTCTATCGCCACTTTTGAGGCGCTAAAGTGCCGATAAATCGGCGATGGCTCCTTGAGAATATGCCCCAATGTGTGTGTGTGCATGCAGTAGCTTTGGTAAAGCACGAGACTATCTATGAGGCAACAAAGCGAGCGCTGGATGATGGAGGACGGTACCACTCACAGTCGTTTACAGAGAGGAGGGATGCCAACATTTACATCACATTCTCAAGGCCGAGGCAAAGTGATCCACAAATCTTTGTTGTACTTCAAGACAAAGTGGCTGAGTGGGATGTGCAAAATTGACGCAATCACATGGCTCACAATTTAAAATGTATTGCAACGTTGCAAAAAGTGTAGAGCGTGCAAAAAAATGGGTGGTTTGAGGGATCCTTCCAGGCGGTGCGCAGGAAGCGTCCACTGACATCAGCTCTGTGGTTTAGGGTGCAAGCTGCAGAAACCAATGTCTTTCCAGGAGCCAGGAGCTGCCATAAGTAAATACTGAGCAGCTCATACAGTATTTAATTGCTCAATATATTTATTCTGCTACTAAACCTGAGCGAAATTCACAACATTTCCTTTGTAGAAATTATGTGAAATGCCCCGAAAATAATGTATTATTAGTCTTAATACTGGCTTCGGTGTTATGCACTACTGTTTAGCACAAAATGCGTCTTTGTGTCCATTTTTGGTGCGAGGATGCATTTCGCGCTACAAAGTAGCAAAAAGTCATGAGTGACACGAGCAACAGCCACTCACGTTCAGTACAGCTGCTTGTCCACGTTCTTCCTGTGCTTCTATGATAGGATTTTTAATTATGAAAAGTGCCATGATGGTGTAATATGAGGCAGTTTACATAGTAGTCATAGTGCAAAATGCCAAATATACACGAGATTGCACCGGAGTAAATTAATTTTTCCCCAGGCTTATCTGGTACTTGCACTTTCGCTATTCCCCTTATAAATGCAGGAAGCCAAGTTATAAATCGCATATTCGTGCTAGACAAGGGACGACCTGAGAGCTCTTGCGTAACTTTCACGTCACAAAATACAATTCTAGGAGGAAAGAACAGTGTGTTGCGTTACTTGATATAAAGACTTGTTTGTAAACAGCAGGTCACAGGTTTCAGTATCAAGATATCTCAACAACCTGAGAATTTCTTCATAGATGCACGAAAACTCAACAGATTCTAAGTTGCATGCAAATTATGTTAGCTAGGTGGGCTATCACACTTTATGCATATATTTGTGTGTACTTCATCCTATTTAAGTGGATAACGAGAGAACTCAGAGACAATTTTGTGATCGGCATATAATGTTATGTTATGTTAACAGATTTGTTAAGCGCACGAATACCCGGGGGTGTCTTGGCGCTGACCAGTGGACTGTGCCAGTTTCTGTGAAGATAAAATTACTATTTATCAAATAGCCATGTTTTCAAGGCCTTCCAAATGCAAATAAAGTTGGAAGGGATCTGAAGGCAAAAGGGAGTTAATTCCAGAGTTTGGGGACAGCTGCCCTAAAGCTACTGCCACCCCATCTGGCCTTAAAGACTCTCGGAGTTGCTAGCAGTTTAGCTCCTTTGGAGCGTAAATGCCTTTTCGGAGCATACCAGTAGAGCAGGCGCCTCAAAAAACATGGGGCCTGTATTCTGGAGTGCTCTTTAAGTAATGCACAGGGCTTTGAAGATAATGCGGTTCCTAACTGGGAGCCAGTGCAGTGTATACAGATGATTTCTGACTGACGAGTGCTTAGGGATACCCAACAAAAGACGCGCTGCTGCATTTTGGATCATCTGCAACCTGTTGAGTTGTTTTTCAGATAGGCCAATATAAAGACCATTACAGTAGTCTAATTTAGCCAGGATCAAGGAGGAGATCACTGTTTTCCTGCTTTCCATGGGAATAAACGGAAGTACTTTTTTAATGGTTTTTAACAGGAAAAAACATGAGGAGAAGACAGCATTTACCTGAGGTTTAAAATTCAGTTTGTCATCAAAGAACACGCCAAGGTTCTTAGCCTTGGTGACTGGAATAGGTGCCGATCCCAGTTCATCCGGCCACCAGCTCTGTGACCAGTTTAGTAGAAAATTGCCGAAAGTGATGACTTCTGTTTTGTCCGAGTTTAATTTCAGACAGTGAGAGTTCATCCAAGAACTGACTGCCAGCATGCAGTCCTTAAAATTTGGCATTTGTACTGTGGGATTTTTTGATAGTGATAATACAATTTGTGTATCATCTGCGTAGGATGTCACCGCTAGACCAAAAGATCTTATAAGTTTAGGCAATTACGATACATATATGTTAAATAATGTGGGGCTTAAGGATGATCCCTGAGGAACTCCACAAGGGAGAACAAAAAGCGGGGATTCATAGCTTCCCAAGGTTACTGATTGTGTTCTACCTGACAGAAAAGATGAAAGTAGTGTGAGTGATTTGTCAGAGACGCCGATGGAAATTAGACGATTTAACAAGAGATCATGGTCGACGGTGTCAAACGCCACCGACAGGTCAAGCAGAATCAAGGCGGCTGCTCCCCCTAAGTCCAAAGTTGCTCTAATTTCCTCTGTGGCTTTAATTAAAGCTGATTCGGTACTATGTTCTGTTCTGAATCTGAACTGTGTTTCATCTAGATGGTTATATTTTAGTAAATGATCAGCCAGCTGTTCATTCATGATTTTTTCCACTAATTTGGCAGGCAGAGGCAGACAAGAAATTGGTCTATAATTGTTAGGTTGTGTGGGATCAAGCTTGGGTTTCTTCAATAAAGGTACTATGGAAGCCGTTTTCCATATGGTGGGGAAAACACCTTGCGAGAACGTAGTATTAAAAATATCGGCAAGACAGGGAGCCAACATCTCAGAGGCTTGCTTGAAGATGTTGGGGGGAAGCGAGTCATGGGGGGAGCCTGACTTAGCCTGTTGAATAAGAGTGGTGACCCTATAAAAATGTGACTGATTCAAATTTAGAGAAGCTAAAGGTGTCAGAAGGGTCAATATTAATGGGGGTATAGTTGTCTGGACAGATATTAGTGCCAAAGATATCATAGATTTGCTTCACTTTCTTTAGGAAGTGTTGTGCAAGAAAGTCACAGAAATTTTGAGATGGTTCGATGGAATTAGTTTCAAGGGGACCTGAAAGTTTTGAAACCACTTGAAAGAGTTCTCTAGTGGAATTCTTTGCCAGATTAATTTGTTTACTAAAACAGGTGCATTTTTCTGAATTAATTAGGTTTTTGTATTCAGTCAGGAGGGTTTTATAAGTGGCAAGGTCCTGAGCGTTGTAGTTCTTTCTCCAACGCCTTTCCTGTCACCTACAATCTTGTTTTTTTGCCCTAAGAGTCTCTGAAAACCATGGGGAGGTAAGTGATCTTCTTTTATCTGTCGCTTTTTTCAGAGGGGCTAGCTTGTCGGCCGCTTGTACAAGCCAATTGCTAAATTGCAAAGAGGCAGTTTCTGCGTCTTTTGAAAGCTCAGGTTGATTTTCCAATAATTGACCATTCAGCATATTGCTGTCAATTAGTTTCCAGCTATGGTAGGTTGAAGATAGATGCTTCAAATTATTCCCTAACAAAGTAGAGGGGTTGTGTAATTCAAAAATGATAGCTGAGTGGTCTGTCCAGGTCAGAGGTAGGATTTCTTTCACTGAAGTGGAGTCATTGTTAGTAAAAATACCAACAAGGGTATGCCCTGCTTGATATGTGGGGCCTGTGACAATTTGTCTAAGACCTGTCATTGCCATAAGTACGGTTAAGGTATCGGTATTAGTGTCCGAGCTATCTTCCAGATGAAAATAAAAATCGCCTAGGATATGTATTGACTTCTCAATTGCATATGCTTCAAGGAGTGATTCGACTGTGTTTAGGAAGCCTGCTTTACTACCTGGAGGTCGATATAATAATATCCCTCTAAAAGTGGATTGGTTGGCAATTTTTACATTAAATGAAAAGGCTTCGCAATCAGTACTAGGTATAGGCTCGCAGCAAGTTTTTAAATTGTCCCGATAAATCATTGCAATTCCTCCCCCTTTTTTTCTGTTCTATATATATAACACTCATATTAGCAATCATTGCTTATAGCACTGTGGGCCAGATGTACTTACAATCAATTCACAAAAAGTGGTTGCGAGACTAGATTTCGATTCTGCGAACCGACCAATGTTTCCATTGTACCATTAGGTTGGTTCACAAAATCACCATTTGGAGTGCGTCATAATTCGTAGTATTCAAAGTATTTTTTAAATGCAGCCCGTTTTCCATAAAGCAAACAGTACTACATTTTAAAATAATTTTTTTTTTTTACAAGGTTAAGAATTGCCAGTAGTTCCTTGGACCAATGCCCACTCCCAAAGAAACTTTGGGGCATATTAGCAAGACTCACGTTAAAATTATCGCCGTTTTAGCGGCAGGAAACTGCCGCTAAAGCGGCGATAATAGGCTTGCTAATATGCGTTATAGAATTCAATAGAAGCCCAGGTTAGATGTGCAGGACATCTAACCTGGGCTTCTATTGGAATTCTATAACGCATATTAGCAAGTCCATTATCGCCGTTTTAGTGGCAGTTTCCTGCCGCTAAACGGCAGTGATATTATCGCCGATCTTGCTAATATGCCCTTTTCTTTACATTCAAAAGAGGAAGGGGTCTCCTTTGTAAATGGGTTACCACCTCTTTTCAGGATTCAGTAAACGAATAAATGGTTTGCACCGAAATAATGGTTCCAAATCATTAATACATAGCATTCCAAATTAAAATTTGGAAGTGACGTCCTAAACAAGCCCCCCCCTAAACCATGAATTAGTATGCATTTCTAAAACCATTTTGCAATTTGGTAAGCTCTTACTGAATTGTAAAATGGGTTTAGTATATACTAGGCAATGCGTTGAGCACAAGGTAAGTGGTTTTCTTTTTTGTAATGATGTTATTTTCCCTCGTCGTCGTCTGTCTACTCCGCCCCCAATGGGCACCCCCCGCGCTTACCTTGCACCGGCCGCTCCTGGTACTAATTTCTCACAGTGCAAAAACTGACATTCTTTAAGATTCGCAAATATCCTGCCCATGCCCATTAAAGAGGCAGGATCCCTTCCATAATCTCATAGGAACCTGGGCAATATATATAAACAAAACAAACAGTAATTCTTTCGGGTTTGTTTAAGTCAAAACATATGAAAGTACTTTTTAAGGAATCATTAAATTGTGCCTAAGCTGAAGTGATCATTTGACAGAGGTTCAAAATGCTCAATAGATGCAAAAAAGATGTTGCCTGACATTCAAATATGTATCAAAATTATTTGTATTGACACAAATGTATACAAGGTGCATAAGTACACAAAGAAATGAAGATACAGCCCAGTGCTCATGTTGTGAACACTATTGCAGTTCCTCTTCAGACTTTTCATTTCCATCATGTTGTCCTTTCAGACTCTACTATTTCCATTCTGTCTTATTCAGATCCTTCTATTTCTTTCATAGAAAATGTGAAGTTTTAAACATATGTAGAAATGCTAGAAATGTCTGCACCCTATGCACCTACTTTATCCATCTGTATATCCATTTGTTGCCATGATTGTTTTGCCTTATTGCTAGTTTAGACTCTGCCAGTTCCATCCTTGTTTTGAAAATATAAAATAAGATTGATAATTAGAACCTATAATTTTTTTATTTTTTTTTTTAAAACAGGTATCGGACTATATTTTAGACAAGGACTTCGCACCAGAGCTATTGAAGAAGAGGCCATGCCAGTTTGCAGCATAAACGTTAGACGAAGGTGGCAGCAAGAAGTGGTCACTGTCTATGCTCTAGCCTCAAACAAGCTGCAATGAGAAATTGCTCGCTTGCTGTTTTATACTGGAAACACACCTATGCTGTGTGAACCACCTCTGAAGCTAAAGAACATGCTGTTTATTGCTTTAGTTAAAACTTGAGCATAGAAGTAGCTTAAAGGTGTAAGGACAACATCAACTCTGTAACTATGTTTGAGGTTTTCTTGCAATTTTCATTTACCATAACATGTTCCTCTACATTACTTTTCATATTCTGAGTGATTATCATTCATATTTCATTAACATTTTAAAATAGATTTCCCTTTTCTCAGTGCCATCTATGCGTATGTTATTCATTAACAAAAGAGTGTTTTGAGTTCCACAGTGTCCCTGAACTTATCTTATGGGCTGATCATTACCAGGAAGCACAGGATTGCTCACTGAAGTGTGCAAGGGTTGCAGGCCAACTGGATTTCTAATTCACATTGGCATATTGAAAGAACTTGAGCCAGGGGGTTGGACATCCGACTCCTGTGATTCTGGGAGGGCTACCCTCAAAGAACGTGTCACTCAGATGTGAAAATGTGCTGTAAAAGTGACAAAGGTAAAGCAGAAATATAATGATTAATAGTAGTAATTTGTTTATTTGGAAAGAAACCCAGGGAAATGCCCATCTCTGAAGGGTCAAAGAGTCCCAGATGTAAATAAAAACATTACAAAGAGGCACAAAGGCCACTGTTTCAACTCCTAAAATTAGTTCCAAGGAGTCTTCATTGGACATCATCAAAGATATGTGTCGGTCGCAACTGTATAGGGAATAGACAAGTAAAAACATGGTATCAAAAGTGAGCCCCATGTTTGAGACTTAAAAATTGCAAGTTTCCTTGGAGAAAACATTCTTACTTTAGTAAAGAACAGAAAGAGGTTATAGAGGTTATAAGGAAATATTACATCAAAAATTAAGTAAAAATGAAATATTTGGTTGGGATGGGATTACCAGAAACTTACAAAGATATCCAAAAAAGCACATACCAAAAAAGCTCCTTGAGTATCTATAAGGAGAGTAATGCTGAGTCAAACTTGTGAAGTATTGCAAATAAACAATAGGAATCATTTTTGAAACCATCTCTTTTCCTTGTCCTTGTACTAAGTGCTGTTTTGCTTGCTAGCTGCCACTACCTTTGTTAAGTTATGAATCTTTTGAAAGTAATATTTGATAATAAATATATTCACTCAAGAGTTAGCGAACATTTGAAGGGTTGCACACAGAAAACTGGGCTCTGGCTAGTCTCCAGAGGCCATTGCAAATGAGACAAGCTAATCCATTTGCAAATTTGTTTTGTTCATTCTGTCAAAGCCTCAGACCATTAGATCAAAGAAGTGCCATCTGCTGTATATAGCTTGTGAATGAATATACAAGCAGACAGTCCTGCGCTTGTCTCGTGCCTCCAATGTGGTGGGATGCTAGTTATACTGGGTTCCACACGAACGTTGGTGAGCAGGGTTTTGTGGTGGACAGTTGAACACTGGCCAGCACAGGAGGAGCTGCTTGTGACTGTTGGTCCACGCAAGTAAACCTCTCACCTCCATCAATCCGGTGTGAAGATCTTCTCTTTCCTTTACAACAATTTTGGCGACGATCGCCTAGCCAGTGTAAGGGCAAGGAGGAGAGGGAGTGCGTGACAACGAAGTCACAGGAGCAGCGAGGAAAGAAGCAGGTGCCACGTACATTGATAACGAACTGCCGGTGAAGCTCAAGTAACCCACAAAGTGAGTCGCATGTCCCCGGAGCGCCTGGTTGTCCGAAAGTGAGAGGTGAACAACCTGTTACAGTAGACAGCCTGGGACATATGCAGTTCAGACTCGGCAAGTACGTGGCGGCCATCTTGGAATGCATGAGCATCGAGAGGGAGTGATCTGTCTTCTGGTATTGTTGATGGATGACGTGTGACGCAACCTATATGTGCGGCCATCTTGGACAGCATTGTAGGAGAGTAAGATCTGCTTCTTATAGTTACCCCCACTTTTTGCTGATGTTTCACTGTTTTCGACTTAGTCTGACTGGGATCCTGCTATTCAGGACCCCAGTCTAGCTGCTTTCTCCTCTAAATTGATTGCATGTACTTTAGGTACACTCCACATTGGATTCTGGGGTACCCTTATAAGTCCCTAGTATATGGTATACTATGTACCAAGGGCATGGGTACCCCAGAGGCCTCCCAGGGACTGCAGCATGTATTATGCCACCCCTGAGAGGCCATGCAAAATGAGACAACAGGTCTGCTACTGCAGCCTGTGTAAGGTGGTGCATGCACCCCTTACTTAGATATTGGTTCACTATATCTATCCTAATCACTGCACATATAAGCCTATCAGTCACCCCTATGGCAGGCCTTATCAATCCTGAAGGCAGGGTGCTGTGTTTTATGTGAGAGGGTGCCCATGCATGAGCAGAGCCCCTCTGCAGCCTTCGGAACCACTATTCTGGGGCTGTCTGTGATGCAGCCAACCATATACTCTTAAGTGCATTATAACCTCGCGGTAAATGCTAACTTTAAAACGGCTGCAAGGAATTATGTCGTTTTTGGTGTCAAACACCTTGGAATCATACCTCCACACCAGTAACTGGTGTGGGAGGTATGATTCCTCCCTCTAGAGGAGAAATATGACAACACCGGTACACCCGGTACCAGCTTCACAGAACCCTGGCATCACAAAATGGATGCTGCCAGCCACAGACACAAGTCTGCCCTCGAAACTCCAGCAGGGGAAGCTGGACAATAGGTTTCCTGTCACAGGGAGGCGTGACCACCTCCCAGACAGGCTTTAGTGTATTGGGGCTGGGTGGGTGCACTCTCAGAGTGCTTTGATGTCTGCACTGGGGGCGCATTTGGTGTCCCTGTGCATAGTCCAGCTCAAACCGGTTGCAGGGGCTATCAGCCCCTGCTCTGGCGCGAAACTGGACAAAGGACATGGGTGTAGCCACCCCTCTGTCCTGACCCTCCCATAGGTGGGTTCCCAGAGTTTGTCCCACCCCTTCCTTCGGTATAAAGTAGTAACCCCTGGCTACAGGACTTTAGATTTTACCTGGACTAAACTCTGCTAAAGAAACCAAGTAACCTTCGACGATCTACGCTTTGCTGGACAACTGAAGAATCTCCCTTGGAGTAAAGGAGTTACTCCCCTGCAAGGCAGGCACCTCAACGCATCTGACCGGTTTGCATCTACGCAGCTCCCGACGGACTCCAAAGATTTTGCAACACAGGAGGTGGGTTTCCAAGCTTCCCCGAGGCCGACTAGTGCTCTCAGCAAACTTGAGACCCGCAGCCCTCGTGGGGACCGTGCAACCCGAACCCCTGGACACCGTGCACATTTGCAGCAGCATATGCTTCTAGGCAATGCCTGAGGCTGTGCTTTGGGCTACTTGTAGTCCAAACCCCGAGCAGTGTTTCCACTGAAGATTACTGTCCTACACTCCACGAGTGTTCCGTGGGCTGGTATTGTGTGATTCCTCTTGAGGTCACTTCGCGATCCCTGGCCTGTTGACCTGTGGGTTCCTGAGAAGGCAACTTTAACTTTCAGTGGGCTTTCCTGGTTGCTCCAGACATGCCCTGACTCTCCATTGCTTGGGGAGTACCCAGGACCTTGCTGGTCCTCACCGAAGCATCTTTTCTTTGACCGTGTGTGTTGCAGTTGCCAAGGCTTGCTGGTCTCCAATCCGGAAACTGACCCCTCAGCACTCGACATCCTTTGTGGGACAGCTTGCCTGCGGAATCTGGTCATTGTCGACGTCTCCTGGTCCCCGTGGCTGCAGAGTCAAGCTTCACCTCTTCGCACCTGAAGCACCCGACATCAGTGGGCATTCGATTGCTCCGCTCCTGGTCACGTGAAGTGACCCAGACTTTGTCCCCTCTGCTTTCAGGTTCTTCTCATCTCCGATCCAGGCTTGGGTCACACCGGACACTTTTCTTCTCCACGGCAGCAGCACTTCTTCGCATCACGCCATTGAAAACGACGAGGGTTTCCGACACCACTTGACCCCTATGCACCCGGCTTACCTGAGCTAGGTAACACGGGTACCTCGGTACTCACAAGGGTGCTGGCCTTAGAACCTTCTAAGTTTAACTGGGTTTGCTTGAAGTCCTCTCCGAAGTGTCCTTAAACTCTAAATTTCCAACCGCGACTTTCCCATAGAGTTGTACGGAGCTCGCATCTGTGTTCCCACACTGCACCCGTCCTCCGTGGGTCCCCTGTGTCACTACCTTGGGTGGTTCCTTGGGGTCCAGGCGATTCTACGTGCTCTAGGCACTGTGTCTAGTCAAGTTGTGGTTGTTATACCACTTTCTTAATATATGGTTTGGTCTCCCCCTGGAGCCCACTGTGTATTGTGCTATTTACTGTCGTTCTAGTACTGTAATATTGTGTGCCTTGTTCTCTAATCTCATAAAGAGGTTAGTAGAGAGTGTTTAGTAATAAATACATATATTTTATATATACCTTGTGTTGTTCTCCTTTCATTTGGTCATTCAGGAGGTTATATACTGGTAAAACAAGCTGCTTTACATTCCTTCAAGACGTAGCCTGAAGGCTGCTCTCCACAGCTACCACTAGGATAGCTTTCTATAAAGGTTGTCTTTAACCTAATCATCAATAAGGGTCGTTTGGATTGGTGCAAGGTGCCCACTTTAATTAGTGGACAGCATATATCAGGCCAACTTCTCACATTGGTGTGCAGCGGTTGGGATTCAAGCTTGCTATTGTTTTACCAGATAATCTCAGTGAGTGACTAACTGAAAACCACTAAAGGTACTTAGGTACATATAAATCAAGTCTAGAATAAAGTAAGTTCTACTGAACTTAGAGTTGGGTAAGTCAAGGGTCTAGAACACCCTTTTCTCCAACTCAAGAGAGTCTCAGTTCCCACTAGAGTAGGTAGGTGCATACACCACACCACACTAGCATGTCTTCAAGGCCAGAAGTCAGTGACTCCTTGCCAACTAAGTACGACCATCTCACATTCCAAGAATTGAGAAACATGTGTACATCAAGTAAACTGAAGACAGGAAAAATCCAAACACCCAAAGACTCATAGTGACTTTGCTTTTAGATGACCTCAGAAAGACCCCAGGGTCTGATGAGACAGGCAAAGGGGGTGGGACAGCAGAAGAGGAAAGGCCAGGGAGTGAAAACCTCAATGACCTGGACTCTGATGCTGGCCAGGAGGATCAAAATGATTCTAACCTGGAACAGCCAATCCTTCCTGAAGGTGAGGAAGGAGGCCCCAGTGGGCCTCTCTTTACCCCACTTGGAAGGGTTAACAGTTTACCAAGAAGATCCAGATCTCCTTCTCAGGAATCTAATCATTCTGGTACATCTGTAGGGAGCTCTGTTTCTCATAGGACTTCTTCTCATAAAAGGGAGTCCTCTTATGAGAAGAAGTGCCAACTGCTTGAGTTTGAGAGAGCTAAGCTCAGGATCAAGAGAGAGCAATTGGCCTTAGATAGGGAATCCCTGGAGCTTCAGAGAGCTTCTCAGAAGTTGGGGCTAGAGCCCCATGGTGGCAGCCACAGTGTCCCTAGAGGTAGAGATCATACTCATGACCATAGGAACCTGAACAAGATTGTCCCTCCCTACCAGAGTGGGGATGACATCCACAAATGGATAACTGCACTGGAGAGGGCCTGTAAGGTACAGAGGGTCCCTCAGGAGCAGTGGGCAGCAATCTTGTGGCTCTCCTTTGCAGACAAAGGTAGAGACAAGCTCCTCACTGTTAGAGAAGAGGATGCTGATAATTACAAAGTCCTGAAGAGTGCTCTGATTGATGGGTCTGGCCTAACCACTGAACAATACAGGTTAAAGTTCAGAAATACCCAAAAGGCACAGACTCAGGATTGGGTTGACTTTGTTGATTGTGCTACTAAGGCTCTGGAAGGCTGGTTACTTGGCAGTAAGGTGTGTGACTTTAAGGGATTGTATAATTTAATTATGAGAGAGCAGATACTTAATAACTGTCAAAATCAGCTGGTAGACTCTGATCTGACCTCTCCCCAAGAATTGGGCCAGAAGGCAGACAAATGGGTCAGAACCAGGGTGACGCAGAAGGTTCAGAACCAAGGTGGTGACTCCAAGAAGCAAGATTCTAAAAACTCTGATAAGGGTGGGGAGAAGGGTAAAGACGAGAAGTCTTCTCGAGGGCCCCAAAAATCTGCATCTGAGGGGGAGTCACAATCCAACAAGGGAAAAGGCAAGAAGAAACCATGGTGTAAAATCTGTAAACAGAAGACCCATTGGACAAGTGATTGTACCAAGTCCAAGGACTCAACTCCAACCACCACTGCCGCTAAGGCAACTGTACCCCCTAGTTCAGCTCCAGGTGGTGGTGTTCCAAATAAGGGTGTAGTAGGGTTAACCCTGGGATCTGAGATGGACTCTGGCCTAGTCAGAGTTCCAACTCAGGCTATGTTGATCTGTGATGGAGGCATGGATATGGCCTCCTTATTTGTAAGCCCCAGTAATCTGGGCAAATACAGACAACAGCCTATAATAAATGGAAAAGAGGCCTTGGCATTCAGGGACACAGGAGCAAGTGTCACAATGGTGACAAAAAATCTTGTGGCTCCTGAGCAAATCATACTTGGTGAGATGTACCAAGTGACCAATGCTAGCAATGTCAGGACAGACCATTCCTTGGCAGTTGTTAATTTCTCATGGGGAGGGGTAACTGGCCCTAAGAAGGTTGTGGTAAGTGCAGACCTCCCTGTTGAATGCTTGTTGGGCAATGATTTAGAAACTTCAGCTTGGGCTGAAGTGGAACTCAGGACTCATGCAGAAATGTTGGGTATCCCTGCAGATGTGTTTGCTATGACCAGGTCACAGGCAAAAATGTCTAACACTGAACAGGTCCTGGATCCTGGAAAAATGGACCAGGCACCTTCCAAGAGAAGGAGCAGTAGGGTTAAGGCAGTGTCTTCCCCCCTGCCTCAGAATCCAGATCAGTCTCTTGAGGGAGCTGATCTTAGTCCTGAAGAAGGAACTGTCCCAGATGAGCTTGAGCCTGATCAGGTTGAGTTCTTGGGGACAGGGGGCCCTTCCAGGGCAGATCTGAGCCAGGAGCAGCTGAGCTGCCCCTCTCTTGAACCCCTCAGACAGCAAGCTGCTGCTGAGGCTGCTGGGAGTGCCAGTGGGTCCCATAGGATCTATTGGGATGATGGACTCCTTTCTTCAGAGTGTAGAGACCCCAAGCATGGAGCCACCAGGAGGTTGGTTATACCTCTGAAGTTTAGGAGCTTCCTATTGACACTAGCACATGATATCCCATTGGCAGGTCACCTAGGGCAAAACAAGACTTGGGACAGAATTGTCCCTCACTTTCATTGGCCTCATATGTCTGAAGACACCAAGGAGTTTAGTCGCTCCTGTATTACCTGTCAAGCCAGTGGTAAGGCAGGTAGCACTACAAAGGCCCCCCTGATACCACTACCTGTGGTGGGGGTTCCCTTTGAGAGGGTAGGGATTGACATAGATCCTCAAACTGCATCTGGGCACAGATTTATACTGGTGGTGGTGGACCATGCCACTAGGTATCCAGAAGCAATTCCCCTTAGAACTACCACAGCTCCTGTGGTGGCAAGAGCCCTCCTGGGAATCTTTTCCAGGGCGGGTTTCTCTAAGGAGGTAGTATCAGACAGCGGTGCAAACTTCATGTCTAGTTACTTAACTGCTATGTGGAAGGAGTGTGGTGTAAATTATAAATTTACCACCCCTTATCACCCACAATGCAATGGTTTAGTTGAAAGGTTCAACAAAACCTTAAAGGGCATGATTAAAGGTCTCCCAGAAAAGCTTAGGCGCAGATGGGACATACTTTTGCCCTGCCTTCTCTTTGCCTACAGAGAGGTTCCTCAGAAGGGGGTTGGTTACAGCCCATTTGAGCTTCTGTTTGGACATCCAGTTAGCGGTCCATTGTGTCTAGTTAAGGAGGGATGGGAGTTACCTCTCAAACCCCCTAAACAGGATATTGTGGACTATGTACTTGGTCTCCGCTCCAGGATGGCTGAGTACATGAAGAAGGCAACTAAAAACCTTGAGGCTAGCCAGGAATTGCAAAAGGCCTGGCACGACCAAAGAGCTGTGTTGACTGTTTATCAGCCAGGACAGAAAGTATGGGTGTTGGAGCCTGTGGCCCCAGCAGCCCTCCAAGACAAGTGGAGTGGCCCTCATACAATTATTGAGCAAAAGGAGAGGTTACCTACCTGGTGGACCTTGGAACTCCCAGGAGCCCCCATAGGGTGCTCCATGCCAACAGGCTCAAACCATATGTTGACAGGGCAGACATGGGCTTGCTCATGGCTACTGATGAGGGACAGGAGGAAGAGAGTGATCCACTCCCTGACCTGCTCTCACAGAACCCTGATGATGGTTCAGTAGATGGTGTAGCCTTGGCAGGCAGCCTCACTGACCAGCAGCAAACTGATTGCAGAAAAGTTCTCAACTAGTTTAGACATATGTTCTCACTGACTCCAAGTCAGACTACCTGGTGCACTCATGAAGTGGACACTGGGGACAGTCTGCCTGTTAAAAATAAGATTTACAGGCAACCTGACCATGTCAGGGACTGCATCAGGACTGAAGTCCAGAAGATGTTGTATTTGGGAGTGATTGAAGCCTCAGAGAGCCCTTGGCCTAGTCCAGTAGTCTTGGTACCTAAACCTCACACCCAGGGTGGTAAGAGAGAGATGAGGTTTTGTGTTGACTACAGAGGTCTCAATGCAGTCACTCGGACTGATGCCCATCCAATCCCTAGGGCAGATGAGCTTATAGACACTTTGGCCTCAGCCAAGTTTCTGAGCACATTTGACCTGACAGCTGGCTACTGGCAGATCAGATTAGCTGAGGATGCAAAAGCCAAAACAGCATTCTCAACCCCTAGTGGGCACTACCACTTTGTGGTGATGCCCTTTGGTTTGAAGAATGCCCCTGACACTTTTCAAAGGTTGGTGAACAAAGTCCTTACAGGCCTGGAAGCCTATAGTGCAGCATATCTAGATGATATTGCTGTCTTTAGCTCCACCTGGGAGGATCACCTGGTCCACCTGCGAAATGTTTTGGAAGCCCTGCAGAAAGCAGGCCTCACTATCAAGGCCACCATGTGCCAGATAGGGCAGAGTCAAGTTGTATACCTGGGCCACCTTGTAGGTGGAGGCCAGGTTCAACCATTGCAGAGCAAAATCCAGACCATCATGGACTGGGTTGCTCCAACCACCCAGACTCAGGTCAGAGCTTTCTTGGGCCTGACTGGGTACTACAGGAGGTTTGTCAAAGGATATGGATCCATAGTGACCCCTTTGAATGACTTAACTTCCAAGAGAATGCCAAAGAAAGTTCAGTGGACAGTCAGCTGTCAAAAGGCATTTGATAACCTGAAGCAGGCCATGTGCACTGCTCCCATTCTGCAAAGTCCTGACTACTCCAAACAATTCATTGTCCAAACAGATGCATCTGAGTTGGGGGTAGGGGCTGTGTTATCACAATTGAATGATTAAGGTCAGGATCAGCCAGTAGCTTTTATTAGCAGAAGGCTGACCCCCAGAGAGAAACGTTGGTCAGCCATTGAGAGGGAAGCCTTTGCTGTGGTTTGGGCTCTGAAGAAGCTGAGGCCATACTTGTTTGGCACTCACTTCATTGTTCAGACAGACCATAAGCCCCTCTTATGGCTAAAACAGATGAAGGGTGAAAACCCCAAACTTTTGAGGTGGTCCATTTCCCTACAGGGGATGGACTATACAGTGGAACATAGACCTGGGAGTAACCATGCCAATGCAGATGGACTCTCCAGATATTTCCACTTAGAACATGAAGTCTCAACTGGTCAAGGTTAGTTTAATGTCCTGACGTTTGGTGGGGGGTTGTGTAGGAGAGAAGGTTCTGCTTCTTATAGTTACCCCCACTTTTTGCTGATGTTTCACTGTTTTCGACTTAGTCTGACTGGGATCCTGCTATTCAGGACCCCAGTCTAGCTGCTTTCTCCTCTAAATTGATTGCATGTACTTTAGGTACACTCCAGATTGGATTCTGGGGTACCCTTATAAGTCCCTAGTATATGGTATACTATGTACCAAGGGCATGGGTACCCCAGAGGCCTCCCAGGGACTGCAGCATGTATTATGCCACCCCTGAGAGGCCATGCAAAATGAGACAACAGGTCTGCTACTGCAGCCTGTGTAAGGTGGTGCATGCACCCCTTACTTAGATATAGGTTCACTATATCTATCCTAATCACTGCACATATAAGCCTATCAGTCACCCCTATGGCAGGCCTTATCAAATTAGATTTGGCCTGGGACTCTGAGGTTGCGCAGGGGCTCTTTTTTCTCACTAAAGGTTACAGGCTCGTTTTTATAAATTTCTATAACTCAATGTCACATGGTCAGGGTCTCGCTAGCGTGTATGAGCTGGATGCTAGACTAACGCAGGCACAGGAGCTAGGGCAGAAGGTGCTTCATTTAGTGTTAGTTGGTGATTTTAATTGTCATTTCTGCCCAAATTTAAAAGCATCCTGTGGTGATTGGTCAACTTGCACGCTTGAGGAGGGCCCTCACTTGGAACACACAAAGGAGGGCAGGGAGCTAGGTAGCTTATTAAACACGCATGCGCTAACGCACACTATGGACATGATTGAGGTCGAACAGGATAAATCGGTTCACCCAACATTTAAAGGCAGAGGGTGGGCTTCTTTTATTGATTATATTTTTGTTTCAATTTCACTTAGAAATTGTGTGTCCAGGTTTAGCATTATTTATAGTGCGTTCAGTGATCATAACCCCCTCGCCTTATCCTTGGCGGATGTCTGCGATTATCGCGAGTCATCTGGCATGGGAGGGGGTGGCCAGGCCCACGGATCAGGGTAGGAGGCTACGGTGGACACAGGTTAATGGAGAAGCCTTTTATAAATCCTTGTTAAAAGAAGGAGAACATGTCATTTTAAGGTGCTTAGATCTTGATGTGGAAGGGACAGATTTAGTGGAGGCTTTTAAACAGGTGGCCCAAATAGTTGACTCCTTGTTGCGAGCCCCTATGCCCAGTATTATAAGAGATAGCCCAGGATGGTTTGATCCATATTGTTCACGTGCTCTCAGAGAGCTGAAAGATGCCCTAAAGACCACCCCAAGAGACAGGGTTTGGGTGTCCGTTTGCCGAAAAAATTATAAGTTAGCTGTTAAGGGACGCAAACGTCAATTGCAAAAACAAGCTTGGGAGGATTTGACAGAGGCAATAACACTAAAAGACTCCACCGCTTTCTGGAGAGTCATAAATAATCCTTGTTTTCAAGAATCGAACAAACCCAGGCTGAGCAATAACATCCTGCCGGAGCAATGGTACGAGCACTTTCACGGGCTGTACAATTACAATCAAAGTGCTGATCTACCCCAGGAATGTAATGGGGAACAGGGTACACCGCCGGTGAGATTTTCACTGAGTGAGGTTAAAAAGGGAATCGAGGGCCTAACTAGGAACAAGGCTCCTGGCCCTGATGGGATCCCACCCGATCTTTTCATAAATAATGTGGATCTCTGGGCCCCAATCCTGACTAGGGTGATTAACGCAGCAGGGGACACAGTAATGCCAGCATCTTGGTCTACCGCCACAATCGTCCCTATTTTTAAAAAGGGCAATAAGGACGACCCACAATGTTATCGCCCAATTTCCCTTATTGACGTGTCAGCGAAGGTATTAGGGCGGGTGGTTTTAAGTAGGCTAATGGACTGGGCTGATGAACATAAGATTATAACTGATGTGCAATTTGGCTTTAGGCCAGGAAAATCAACTACTGACCAATGCCTTAATCTGTACCTCATTACAGCCAAATATACAGTGGTAAGTCCAGGAACGATGTATTTAGCATTCATGGACTTAACCGCCACCTTCGACAGAGTCAATAGAGGGAAACTGTGGGCATTAATGGATGGGCTTGGTGTGGACCCTGGGCTTATCAACATTTTAAAAACTTTGCATTTGAACACCACAGCCGCGGTTAGATACTGCCAGGATGGAAGCAAAACAGAACCCTTTATGTGCTCCAGTGGTGTTAGACAGGGTTGCATATTAGCTCCCTTTCTGTTTACGTTATACATAAACGGTCTTGACCGCGCCCTAAGCACTCTTCATGCTGATACTCCAAGGATAGGTACCCGTGGAATTCCAGTTCTGCTTTATGCAGACGACAGCGGTACTCCTAGCACGTACTCCCAAAGGTCTGCAGATCCTAATAGACGGGTTTGTTTCCTTTATGGAGAACTTGGACTTGTCTCCCAATTTGGCAAAATCTTATGTCATGGAAGTGGGCAAAAGGCAGGCAAATCAAACAAATACACAATTGGATCTCATTGTTTAGGCAAGGTGCAGTCCTTCTCGTATCTGGGGATTTTATTTGATGGGCGTCTAAATTTTAAACACTTACTAGAGGAGAAGTGTCGCACCATGGCCAAATGCAACGGTTCAATAATGAATTTTGCCCAAAGGTTAGGACGGTGGTCCCCTGAGCAGATTTTGAAACTGTATAGTTCCATGTGCTGTGCCAAAGTGCTGTATGGCAGTGAGGTTTGGGGATTTATTGAGGCGAACCAACTACAAATAGAGGAGAATAAGTATCTTAGGCGCCTGTTAAAAGTTCCTCAGAACACGTCAGCCCACATTGTACATGAAGAACTGGGTGCCCGTTACATTATGGATCGGTGGGCTGTCAACCCTCTAGTTTGCTGGGTAAAGATCTGGTCAAATGAGGAGGCTGCACTAAGTAGGCAGGTTTTAGAAGATTGTCTCTCCCTGGACCATGGCCTCAATATTCCCTGGCTAAAATATGTGAAGGAGTCTCTTGTGAAAGTTGGTTGTGCAGATTTATTCGCTAACCCCTCGGAAATAAGTACACTAGATAGGGCACTGGTCAAGGACCGGTTCTTTAAGTATGTAACGTTGCACCGGGAAGACAGAGAGTCACTTAAACCGTCGGTGAGAGAACACTTAGTTGTTAGATCCACCGAGGGAATTGAACCATACCTGTCTTGTATAAGTAGTGCCCATGATAGATTTTTAATGACTCGGTTCAGGCTAACCCTTTCGCACCACATTTTAGCAGAACCGGCAGGGTTTTTATTGCATCCAGAGTTGAAGGGGCCCTGTGGCTGCGACCATAGGTCTCCACAGGACACCCTTCACTTTGTTTTATTCTGCCAATTTTATTCTGTTCCAAGAAGAGCTTTTCTGAGGGTATCTTAAAAAAGCCAGATTTAAACAAGCACGGGTGGCACTTTTATTTTGAAATTGGCCACAGATGCCTTTACACTCTTCTGTATCACGAACTTTTAAGGACTGCTTTTAGATTAAGGGCCACAAGGGGTTGCGTGAACTAGACCTGCAGATGGGGTTGTTTTATAATCCGGGTCCGGCAGAGTGTGGGGTAGGTCGCCCGTGAACAGACGGAACTGACAACGACACTGAATCTTGCAGTGTTTTTACCTGCCGTGACATCTTGGTGTTTTGAGCTGACCCAAGTTTGGGCAGTGTTATTGATCGACAGGTACCACTTTATAGGGTGCTGTATGAGTGGTCACTGAACTGTGTATTTATAGACCACCAACCATAAAGTGTAGAATGTCGATAGTAGGTCCTGAAGAATTGCCGTTAAATTAACATTAGGCATGAAACATGTTGGCCTGAGCTTCAGCACACAATCCTGCAATCCTAGGGCAGGCGTGTGCGCCTTTTCTATTTTTAATCAGGTTAGTGACCACAGTCATTAAAATAGTTTTGGGTGGTTCACTATTCCTGTTTTAGATTTCACACAATTCACATCTACACTCACTAGGGCCCTTACACGCACTACACCCTACGGCTAAGAAAAAAGATCTCCGCCAAGAAGGCCCCACCACGGGTGCCGATCGGGTATTGCAGCGCCGACCCGATAAGGAGCAGACCCAGTGATGAAGCAAGACACCTAGCTGGCTGGGTGTGTGAGGGTCTTTTTCTGAAAGGAGATAAGCATTTCTCCGATTTCTACGAGCACCCACATGCCTCTTGTATAACCTTGATCTGTAGGATCTTTTAGGAACAGCATACCCTTTCTTGTTGTTGTTTTATGAGAGACACATTATATGTGATGTTTATTTTTAGCTAGATATATTTAATCTCTATCATGTAGATTATAAATTGTTGTATTGTTCCTTTTAAAAAAAAGAAAAATGAAGTTTGTACTGTAACCTATGGATAAAGTGTTACTTTTATGGTATTTTTATATGCCGAATAAAGGAATTGAATTGAATGACTTAACTTCCAAGAGAATGCCAAAGAAAGTTCAGTGGGCAGTCAGCTGTCAAAAGGCATTTGATGACCTGAAGCAGGCCATGTGCACTGCTCCCATTCTGCAAAGTCCTGACTACTCCAAACAATTCATTGTCCAAACACCCCCACTTTTTGCTGATGTTTCACTGTTTTCGACTTAGTCTGACTGGGATCCTGCTATTCAGGACCCCAGTCTAGCTGCTTTCTCCTCTAAATTGATTGCATGTACTTTAGGTACACTCCAGATTGGATTCTGGGGTACCCTTATAAGTCCCTAGTATATGGTATACTATGTACCAAGGGCATGGGTACCCCAGAGGCCTCCCAGGGACTGCAGCATGTATTATGCCACCCCTGAGAGGCCATGCAAAATGAGACAACAGGTCTGCTACTGCAGCCTGTGTAAGGTGGTGCATGCACCCCTTACTTAGATATAGGTTCACTATATCTATCCTAATCACTGCACATATAAGCCTATCAGTCACCCCTATGGCAGGCCTTATCAATCCTGAAGGAAGGGTGCTGGGTTTTATGTGAGAGGGTGCCCATGCATGAGCAGAGCCCCTCTGCAGCCTTCGGAACCACTATTCCGGGGTTGTCTGTGATGCAGCCAACCATATACTCTTAAGTGCATTATAACCTCGCGGTAAATGCTAACTTTAAAACGGCTGCAAGGAATTATGTCGTGTTTGGTGTCAAACACCTTGGAATCATACCTCCACACCAGTAACTGGTGTGGGAGGTATGATTCCTCCCTCCTAGAGGGAGAAATATGACAACACCAGAACACTCGGTGCCAGCTTCACAGAACCCTGGCATCACAAAATGGATGCTGCCAGCCACAGACACGAGTCTGCCCTCCTGCTGCTGGACGAAACTCCGGCAGGGAAGCTGGACAATAGGTTTCCTGTCACAGGGAGGTGTGACCACCTCCCAGACAGGCTTTAGTGTATTGGGGCTGGGTGGGTGCACTCTCAGAGTGCTTTGATGTCTGCACTGGGGGCACATTTGGTGTCCCTGTGCATAGTCCAGCTCAAACCGGTTGCAGGGGCTATCAGCCCCTGCTCTGGCGTGAAACTGGACAAAGGACATGGGTGTAGCCACCCCTCTGTCCTGACCCTCCCATAGGTGGGTCCCCAGAGTTTGTCCCACCCCTTCCTTGGGTATAAAGTAGGAACCCCTGACTACAGGACTTTAGATTTTACCTGGACTAAACTCTGCTAAAGAAACCAAGTAACCTTCGACGATCTACGCTTTGCTGGACGACTGAAGAATCTCCCTTGGAGTAAAGGAGTTACTCCCCTGCAAGGCAGGCACCTCAACGCATCTGACCGGTTTGCATCTACGCAGCTCCCGACGGACTCCGAAGATTTTGCAACACAGAAGGTGGGTTTCCAAGCTTCCCCGAGGCTGACTAGTGCTCTCAGCAAACCTGAGACCCGCAGCCCTCGTGGGGACCGTGCAACCCGAACCCCTGGACACCGTGCACATTTGCAGCAGCATATGCTTCTAGGCAATCCCTGAGGCTGTGCTTTGGGCTACTTGTAGTCCAAACCCCGAGCAGTGTTTCCACTGAAGATTACTGGACTACACTCCACGAGTGTTCCGTGGGCTAGTATTGTGTGATTCCTCTTGAGGTCCCTTTGCGATCCCTGGCCTGTTGACCTGTGGGTCCCTGAGAAGGCAACTTTAACTTTCAGTGGGCTTTCCTGGTTGCTCCAGACGTGCCCTGACTCTCCATCGCTTGGGGAGTCCCCAGGACCTTGCTGGTCCTCACCGAAGCATCTTTTCTTTGACCGCATGGGTTGCAGTTGCCAAGGCTTGTTGGTCTCCAATCCAAAAACTGACCCCTCAGCACTCGACATCCTTTGTCGGACAGCTCGCCTGCGGAATCTGGTCATCATCGACATCTCCTGGTCCCCGTGGCTGCAGAGTCAAGCTTCACCTCTTCGCTCCTGAAGCACCCGTCATCGGTGGGCATTCGATTTCTCAGCTCCTGGTCACGTGAAGTGACCCAGACTTTGTCCTCTCTGCTTTCAGGTTCTTCTCATCTCCGATCTAGGCTTGGGTCACACCGGACACTTCTCTTCTCCACGGCAGCAGCACTTCTTCGCATCACGCCATTGAAAACGATGAGGGTTTCCGACACCACTTGACCCCTATGGACCCGGCTTCCCTGGGCTAGGTAACACGGGTACCTCAGTACTCACAAGGGTGCTGGCCTTAGAACCTTCTAAGTTTAGCTGGGTTTGCTTGAAGTCCTCTCCAAAGTGTCCTTAAACTCTAAATTTCCAACCGCGACTTTCCCATAGAGTTGTATGGAGCTCGCGTCTGTGTTCCCACACTGCACCCGTCCTCCGTGGGTCCCCTGTGTCACTACCTTGGGTGGTTCGTTGGGGTCCCAGCGATTCTACGTGCTCTAGGCACTGTGTCTAGTCAAGTCGTGGTTGTTATACCACTTTCTTAATATATGGTTTGGTCTCCCCTGGAGCCCACTGTGTATTGTGCTATTTACTGTCGTTCTAGTACTGTAATATTGTGTGCCTTGTTCTCTAATCTCATAAAGAGGTTAGTAAAGAGTGTTTAGTAATAAATACATATATTTTATATATACCTTGTGTGGTTCTCCTTTCATTTGGTCATTCAAGAGGTTATATACTGGTAAAACAAGCTGCTTTACATTCCTTCAAGACTTAGCCTGAAGGCTGCTCTTCACAGCTACCACTAGGATAGCTTTCTATAAAGGTTGTCTTTAACCTAATCATCAATAAGGGTCGTTTTGACTGGTGCAAGGTGCCCACTTTAATTAGTGGACAGCATATACCAGGCCAACTTCTCACAAGCATTTATAAACATAGAGGGGTTTCGGAAGTTTGCCATTCTAGCTCTGCAGCAACGAAAGATGTCGAGCGGCATAGCGGCCATTTTAAAGCGTTACAGAGAAGCGATCAGAAATAGCCCACGGTGATACACACAGCTCCGTGAGCACACTCTGTACGAAGTGTCAACTTTGAGTAACGGTGACGCGCACACCACAGTGCGTGTACAGTGAAGGAAACGGTGATGCACACACCATAAAGGCTTGTGAAGAGTTGACGAAAAACTTGTGGATTATCTACTTTGTTAACACAATGCTGTGAATAAGACACAGCACAAGGTAAACTCAGCTGTCAGTCACACTGTAACCTATTGCTAAATGTATGTGGGGTGTAATTTGTATTAATACTTGTATTTATTAACTATAATTATTTCAAGGTCATGCAGGTGTCTCAGAGTGAGCACAGTCAAGTTTCTCCTGTCACTCCGGCACATATCTCGGTTATACCCCCACCTTGTTTTTTGATGCAACTGGGGTCCCCACCTATGCCTTGGGAGGATTGGATTCTAATGTTTGACAATTATATTGAGGCAATGGATGGTGATGGTTTTCGACCTGCTAGGAAAAGGCTTTACTGTTGAGTGCTTTAGGCAAAGAAGGCCAAAGAGTGTTCAGATACTTACCCATAGCTACAGAGGCTACTGGGCAACCCATTATTGATGTTTTCAAAGAGGCAAGGCATAGATTGGAAACCCGTTATGCCAAGGAAGAAAATTTAGTAATGAACAGGTACAAGTTCTACACGCAACATCATAGGGTAGAGGAGACCATTGATGAATTTGTTTCCAGACTATGCAAATTATCTACCAAGTGTCGTTTTGGGCCCATGACTGATGAACTCATTAGGGAATAGCTCATTGTACAGTCTAGAAGCAAAAATATCCAAGAGAGGTTATGGGCAGCGAAGAATCCTACACTTAGTGATGCAATAGGGATAGCCAAAATGGTAGAGTAGTCAGACCTGTATGAAGGAATTGGGAAAAATAACCTTGGGTGAGGTAGTTTCAGAGATAGGAACAGTAGGTAAAGGCGGACAGGAATCCTTTCCCACTACTAAACCAAACAACTTGAGAGGGAAGGGCTATATAGCATCCAGACAAAGAAACAAAGGTTGTAGTAGGTGTGGTAGTACGAACCATGGTTCTGAGTCGAAGTTTTGCTTTGCCAACAACAGAGGGGCACATTTACAAGCCCCTTGCACTGCCAGTACGTCACGTTTTGTGACGCACTGGCAGCCGATTTCCCTGCCCCATATTTACAAGGACAGGAAAAGCCACCCTGCGTGGCTTTTCCTGTCCTTGTAAATATGGCCCCTTTACAAGCAGCACTTTGCGTGAAAGGGGCGTTCCATGGGTGTTGCTGTGGGTGTTCCCACGCAACACCCATGGAACCAGACACATTTCCAGATTTACGAGGAATCGTGAACCTGGAAATGCGTCAGTATGCTACGCCACCCGAGGGGTGGCGTAGCGAGGCGCAACGAGGAGAAATGTTTTCATTTCTCCTAGTTTTTTTCCTCTTTCAATGCGTGCTGCATTCTACAGCACGCATTGACAGAGGAAAATGCCTGTAGTGATTGTTTTTATGCATGAAGGTGCCCCTTCCTGCACAAAAACAATCTCCCCATGACGCAGGCATCCTTGCACCATGGTGCAAGGGGGCCTGTGCCGGTGCATGGCAGCTGTTTGTGCGCCAGCGCACGGGAGAGCACAGGCATGGGACATATCATTGTAAATATGTCACATTTCTGTGCTCTAAAAGTGCTGCAGCGTGGCGCAGCCAAAGGGCTTGCGGTGCCATGCTGTGGCACCTTCTTGTAAATCTGCCCCAGAGAGTGTAGGAAATGTGGTTGCATTGGCCACTTTGCAAGAGTGTGTAGAAGTACAAGTCGCGGAAGGGTGACTTATGTATCTGATGCCACCACTGAAGCAACAGAGATGCTGAAAAGAATGAAGAGTGTAGAGGACGAACTGTGGTAAATGAGTAGCAAAGGAGAAATAGGCCTAAAGCTATGTTTAAAGTAAATGGAAAGGATGTTCAACTTATGGTTGACACAGGCTCGATGTACACTATAGTGCCTAGGGACATGTTTGAACAAGTGTGGGGCAATGAGTCTCTACAACCCAAGGATATTTCACCGGGGTTAACAAGGGGAGACTATAGATATTGTATAGATATTGTGGGTTACATCAACGCTGAGATACTGTTTGGAGGGAGGAGTACACGAGGGAAGCTCTATGTGGCTGAACAAGGTCCCCCGATCTTAGGGTGGTTACACCAATGTGACTTGCATATTATAGTGAACCCTAGGGCACCTTCTCAAGTGATGGTGGTCAATGATGAGTCAGTGTCTGACATTGTAAGTTCAATGGATAAAGTGTTTGACAATAAGCTGGGTATGTTAAAAGGCTATGCGCATGAGATAATGTTAAAAAAAATGCTATCCCAGTTCAGCACAAACTTAGGAGGGTTCCAGTTATTGTAAGGGATGGTGTGAAGGAGCTAATAAATGAAATGCTGCAAGAAGGTGTCATCGAGCCTGTGGAGGCTTCGGATTGGGTATCCCCAGTGGTAATTACATGCAAAGCTGATGGGCGTCTGAGGTTCTGTGTGGATCTCAGGTCGTTAAACCAAAATATTGTAGCTGATACCTATACCTCGCCCAACATAAATGAGTTGATATTGTTGTTAGAAGGAGGGAAGTACTTTTCAAAATTGGATCTGAGGAGCGTATATCATCAGATCAAGCTCCGTGGTAAATCTAAACATCTCACAGCATTTATAACCATGGAGGGAACATTCCAATTTACATGTATGCTTTCGGACTATCATCCACGGCTAGCGTGTTCCAGTGTATGATTTCTGATGTGTTTCAAGGAATGTATAACATTCTCTATTTTCAAGATGATATTTTGATATTTGGTAAGACCGTAGAGGAGGACAATGCTATTTTGAAGCAAGCCTTGCAGCGCATTGTCAATGTTGGGCTCACGTTACGCAAGGACAAGTGTTGTTTTCTAACAGAATCTGTGAAGTATCAGGGGTACACGTTATCGGCCTATGGCGTGAAACCCAAGCAGAATCTGTTGAGAGCAATTGAGTTGGCACCGAGGCCCAAGGATAAAGGACAATTGAGTTTGTTTATGGGCCTAACAGAATACTCTGCAAAATTTGTAGAAAACTTTGCTGATAAAATGGAACCGTTACATACACTGTTGAGAAAGGGACAAACATTTTTGTGGGAGCAACAACAAGAAGATTGTTTCAATCTTATCAAAAAAGAGATTTGTGAGGCAGGGATTCTCGTGCCTTTTGATATAAATCATAAGTCAATTGTAACCGTAGATGCGAGTGCGACAGGTATTGATGCCATTTTATCTCGAAAACATCCTGGTGGGGAAAGAACAGTTGCATTTGAACTATTCGGTAATAGAGAGAGAGGCTCTGGCTGCAGCTTGGGGTGTCGAATACTACAGAGCATACTTATGGGGCACAGACTTTGGGCCCGATTACAATCTCGTTCGGAAAGCCTTCCATAAGACTCGGATCCGCAGGGGAGCGATTCTCGCTCTGCGAGTCCGACCGTACGAGTACAATGCAGCCATATGCTCACGGACTCGATTCGCTCGGACTCCCATTGAAATATATGCGAGCCTGTGTACCGACACGAACACAGGCTCCCATAGCAAAAAAAGGGTGGGTGGGGAAAATTGTACACCCTGTGGCGGGCACCCCTTGTTGCCCGCCACACTATGCATGCTTGGATCGGGGGGACCCATGCGCACCCCCCCATGACCGATTCACAGGGCTCTAGGTGAAAGGGGGCCTGCTACGGCCCCCCGAAGTCTGATTCCGACAGCCATTTCATCTCGCTGAGACCGAGGCGATACAGCTGTCCGAATCGTGCATCGTACTGGATCGGTCGGAATCCGGCTCCATTGCGCAGCACGATTGGTCTGCAAACAAGTCTTTCGGATAGGTTTGGGTTCCGGAAACAATTTAGTAGACGCGGACGAGATCTTCGCATCGTACTTGGTCGTTCGGAGCAGGTCAGAAACATAGGCTCCGAATCGGATTCACATGTTCCAGTACCCGTCTGGAGGCCTTCCTAACGAGATCGTAATCGGGCCCAAAGTGTTACGTACAGAACATAGGCCCCTGATAAAAGTTTTATTGTCTGGTGGAGTTGGTAAAGGGTCGGCCAGATTGGCAAGACTGGCTGCTAGGCTTCAGGAATATCGATATGTTCTGGAGCACATACAAGAATGGAGGAACATACAAGCCGATTGCTTGTCTATGCTGGCAGTCGATCATAAAACCATGTTGGGTTGGATGATTGGAGTAACGAATGTGAAGAACCTGTAGCTTCTGTACACGATGTGGTTTTGGAAGGGTCTGGTGCTTTCATGCAAGAAGAATGGTGCAGGGAAATGGATAATGATAACCCTATTAAGGAGGTTATAAAGTTGTTAGTTTGTGGTGGAAAGAGAGAGAGTTGTGTTCCACTACCTGTTTGCCCCTATATCAAAATCCTTGAGGAATTGACCATTTGTGGTGATATGTTTCTTATGAGAGGTGACAGATTTGTTCCTCCTTGGGAGTTGAGAAACAAACTCATAAGTATGTCACACGAGGGACATCTGGGACAAAGTTTGACGCAATGTCGCCTTAAAGCGCATTTCTGGTGGCCTGGCATGGATGATCAGGTGGCCACTTGGGTTTTTAAGTGCAGTATATGCAAAGTAGGAGAGAAGAGGCTTAAAGTGGGCAAGCAATTTGTCACAGGGCACATCGTAGATCCTGGGAAAGCTTGGCACAGTTTATCTGTTGACTTTATTGGCCCCATGTCTGAGGTGCATAGTGAGTGTAGGTTTGCCATGGTTTCTGTGGATGTGTTCTCAAAGTGGTTGTCTAAGATTTTCATGAGAGAGATCACCACTGAGGCTACCATTAGTGCATTAAGGAGGATTTTTTTTGAGGAGGGAATACCTTCCATCCTCATTACTGACAATGGTACGCAACTTGTTTCTCGTGATATGAAAGAGAATCTTATGAGCAGAGGGATCAAGCATCACACTACATCCCTATACAACCCACAGGGAAATGGCATAGCTGAGAGGGCTAACAGAATGGTAAAGGGAGTGATCCAGATGGCTGTGGTGGCTGGACATGATGTCAAGAGGGCGGTTGAACACTTAGTTTGGACATATCGCACTACGAAGCATGAGATCATGGGCAGTTCTCCTTTTGAATTAATGAGAGGGAGGGCTCCCGGCTACAAAATGATACCCTCATGGTTGAAAGAATGGGTAACCGTAGTGTGGAGAAACAAGTGAACAAGGCATCCACCACGGTTGCAAAAGTGACATTGAAGGAGGTGATTGGGTCAAGGTCAGGTCTGATAGGGTGATGAGAGGGTTGACTAAATTCAGCGGTCCTTACAGAGTGAAATGTGTGCATAAGTTTAATGTTGTCTTGGAGAATGGTGAAAGGTGGAAGAAACGCAAAGTGGCCTTGTACCAGAAGGGTGGAATGTGTGAAGAAAAACAAAAGGAGGGTTGTAGTGCTTACATGTTGATGAAAGATGGCGAGTTTGACCTGGTAGAAAAGGGGATGGGAAATGTTGTGCCTTCTGGTACAGAAGGAAGAGCTTCATACTCCCCTACAAATGGATCAGAATTTGTAAGTGCCAGAGGGAGAAGGGAGAGAGATCGTAAACCTCCAGCCTATTTGAAGGGTTACATGTATTAAGTGGTGCTGCCACCACTAAGATTATTGTTTCTAGTTCAAGTCTGTTTACTTGCAAAATATTCTTATACCTTGTCTTGTCAATATTGTTTTGGTTTATAATATATGACTTGGAATGGGAGGGGATGTGTTGTATATAGCTTGAGAATGAATATACAAGCGAATAGTCCTGCGCTTGTCTCGGGCTTCCAATGTGGTGAAATTCTAGTTATACCGGGTTCCATATGAACGCTGGTGAGCAGGGTTCTGTGATAGACAGTTGAACACTTGCCAGCACAGGGGGAGCTGCTTGTGACTGTTGTTCCACGCAAATAAACCTTTTACCTCCATTAATCCGGTGTGAAGATCTTCTCTTTCCTTTACAACACCATCCACACAGATGCAGAAAATGACTTAATCATTTTACAGTTTGATATAAAGTATTAACACCTTTGGATTTGTAAAACTCAACTAAGGTACCTGGAACAGATTAAAATCAACTCCTGATGGCTGTTTCACTCCCACCAGAGTTTATTAGATCTTTTAAGAGAAAATCTTCCTTGTCCTTTAGAAAGCCACTCTTTTTAAACTTGCCAAAACCATAAACAATGCCAAAATAATGTGAAACAAAAATGGGCTACTTCTTTAGATCTGTGTTACATTTCTATGAAAGGTAGTGCAGCTCTGTTGTATGGAATTGGGTGGGATTTCACTAATCCTAAAGTTGCCATACGCTGCCAGATTTGTAAAGTCTGATGCCATTTTCTGGCTCAGCACAGACTTTACAAACTGTCCAATTCACAAAAGTAAATATATGGGCTGAATTTTCCACACGTGTATTTACACCTTTGCCTAGATCTCTGCCTACATGCAATGCAGCAACTCTGGAAGGCGATTTATGTCCAGAAGCACATGCCCTTATCTGCTTAAATGAGGGAATGGGAACATGTACAGCTTACAATATGACTGTAAAGTTAATCCAAGCAACTTTATAAGCATATTTTAGGCATAAATCTACTGAATGTTGTTCAACATAGTGAAGGTGGAGCTATGTGGAATTCTGAGTTAAAAGCCTAGGGAAACAGGTGCCACTTGACGAAAATATTATACTCCTGAAAAATATGACCATTGAAGAACATAATTACAGCCATTACCTTGAGCTGTGCCTCTCCCCTTGTGCTGAGAGACATTGTAGATGCCAGTCATAAGCCACAGTTTTGTTGTTCATCATTGTGTGAGAGTGTGGAGGTGTGTATATGTTTTCGTTTGGGGCATGCAATGAGTTAAAATGCATCTTTAGTGTGTGTTGAGTTAGGTGTGAGATGACCCATAAGTGTTTTATAGTCCATTATCAATTTTCAAATTTTTTTTTAAGTATGTGCATCGGTTATGTTATATTTAGGATATAAAGTCATGCGACGGTAAGTGCACAAATTCACCACAGAAAACAACAATGGAAAGTGTAACCATACTTCATCTCCAATTAAAAGCTCTTGTGAACAGAATCCAACACAAACCCTGTTATCACTACAGTATCACTCATGCATGCCTCCACACATCCACATCATTTTCGCGCACATTACTATATTGCACAGGTTACATACACTCAGATACCGTAAGCGAGCCCCATACCTACACAACAATTTAAACATCTTTATACATTCTCCATATACACAAACCATCTAATGCAATCATAAGCATCTCCATATGTAAACAATAGTAATAAGAACTGAAGCTATTTTTTAAATTTATAAAACATCTAATACAATCCTATGTAATCTGTATTGGAATACCACATCAGAAATCTGTATCTGTAAATAATCTCTATAGCTGCAAAACCTCTAAGACTACTGCACACAATCTTCATACGTACATCACATCTAACACCACATGCAAAAGCTCAGGAAAATCTAGGCAGGCCAGAGGGTAAACCTCAATGCACTAGACAGAGAGCATACATAATCTCCATATGTCCACCGCATCTAACACCACATGCATGCACATAAAGTACAGATAATGCCACATCTTACAGGAGGTACTCTACTTCCTTCCCAACCTGCCTTGCAAACCATAAGCATGCCACCATAATGCACATAATGAAGAAATCTAGATAACCGCACATACAGATGCATAAAACTAACAGGACATTAGAACTTATATAATTACCGAAACATGAATATTATTGTATATCAAACACCACAAACGGTCTCATTTTCCTTCACTAACTGTGATACAATAAATACATGCATATTTAAAGAGGGACTTACAGCCCATAACATCAGAATTCGTTCTACATGCAATTTTTGTAGGTAGGATGTTCCTGCAATGCCCTACGTATCTGAACTCTTGCATCACTACCAAAATTAGAATCAAATTATTAACCTAAAACATAAAACAATCTTCATCCCCAAAGATGTAACCTAGCCTTCGTAAATTGTTAACGTTCATCCTATACATTTAGATTCATTTTAAGTTGCACAAGAACACATCATATCCAAAGCTAAATTCCCATTGCAGATTGCACAACATAACACTCACACTGCTGTTTCCTTGCAAAATATGCAATACAATACCCATATACTGCCATAGGCACAGCTCTTTGGATGTTGCAAAACTAGTCAGAACTCACAATCCTGCATCTGTTTCCTTTTTGTTTTTAGGCAGTCCTGCTTCTCTTTCTGCTCTTCCAGAGACCTCCCATTCTGGTAGTCCTTTCCTCCCTCTTGGAGCACAAGATATGCCTCCGGACCTCACAATGAGTTCAGCACACGTGCATTCCCCAAGGTGACCGAACTGTAGGAACACTGCCCCAGGTCTCTCCACAGCCCTCGTACAGTCTCTTGCTAGACAAAGGAGCACATTTTCCCAACAGTTTAAAAAAAATACTAATGGTTGTGCCAGAAATCATTAATGTTACCAGAATACACTTGCAAGACCAATATACCTCTAAAGCAGAGCTTCCCACACATTTTAAAACCCTGACCACATTTTTAGAATGACCAACTTTCGTGACACACCTAGCTTCTAATGGACATGAGGCGGGCAATTCTTTGATGTTACCATTGTGTGGTAGCCACTGTCATTGACAAGCAGCACGTTTTCCATTTAAATGACCACTACACTAAGGGGCATATTCTCAAGGACTTATCGCCGAGTTAGCGGCACTTTATTGCACCAAAGTGGCGATAAATTCATCGCACCATTCACAAGCAGGTGCTAACAGCCGATATCACCAGTTTACCTGCGATAGCAGCCGCAAAAAACATCGCCACGGATGACACCGGCAACTAACGCTAATGAGATGCAGAGTAGGCGTTCCCGTGCAAAAATCCGCGAAAACACCACTCCGCAACATTCTCAACGACCAGCCAGATCGGCGATAAGATCCAAAAACATGCGATAAGGCGTGTTAGCTCCTACCTGGTGCTAAGTCGGACGACAACCTGCACCATAAAAGGGAGCCCAGCCCACAGCCACACCTGAAGAACAACGGATGCCATGAAGCTACTGATCATGCAGCTCGGAGCCCCAAGAGGGCCACAACACCCACCGCCACCACCGCCAGGACCCCCCCCAGGACCCCCACTCCCCCCAGAGCCCCCCCCGGACTACCACAGAGGCAGCGCACACAAAGACACCGGACCTTCCGAAAACGCACCAGCCTCGGAGACTTAACGCCAGAGGAAGTCATTGCCCACTACAGGCTCAAAAGGACAACCATCCTCCGCATCCTGACCCTCATTGCCCACAGGCTGACGGTACCAACACAGCGGAGAACCAACATCCCTCCGCAGACAAAGCTGCTGGCCGTGCTGCACCTGTTGGCCTCTGGGACCTTCCAACTAACAACTGCCATAGTCGGAGGAGTCTCACAGCCAGCCCTGTCAAAGTTCGTCACACCTGTCTTGGATGCCATCATCAGCTTGGTACCCCAGCAACTTTACTTCCCACACACTGCGCAGGAACAGCTGGAGATCAAGCAAGGCTTCTACGCCATAGCTGGCTTCCCGCACGTGTTGGGGGCAATCGACTGCACACATGTACTCCTCGTGCCCCCTGCCGCCACTGCACACAATTACCACAACAGGAAACACACGCATTCCATCAATGTGCAGGCAATAGTGGACCACCGGGGACTCTTCACCAATGTCGTCGCCAACTACCCAGGCAGTGTGCATGATTCCTTCATCTTCCAACAGTCCATCATCAACCAGCACTTTCAAGATGGCACCTATGGAAATGCACTGCACGTCGGTAAGTAACAACTGAACACACCACACACCTCAACTCCACCAACATACAACTCACAACTCTGGGAATGCACACATCACAAAATCACATACAACATGACAACCAACATCCCCACATTCCAGACACGACAACACAACTCACTGTGGCAACCTGGGCTAGCCATGTACACAAGCCATCAACGGCATGGCACCTCAGCCACACAATAGCAGAATGTGGGGAGAGGTGGGAACCAGGCATGTGCGAAGGAGGCAAGTGACCCATGAATGTGAATGTACACAACGCCAAGTGTGGCGTGGATGTGCTGGACAGACTTGAAGATGCAGACCACAGACATTTCCATGTCGACGTACACTGCTGGTGTCTGCAGTGTACTGGACAGTGGACGCAACCATGTTACCGCAGCCAGTGGGGAAGAATGCAGAAATGTAGCTTGTTACGTCCCCCCCGTAAGCGTGAGCGGAGTGGGCTGGGCCGGCGCACGCCAGGCCAGCGTAGGGGTGTGAATAAAAAGCCTGTTACTCTGGGCGTGGTTCTCTTCCGGAATGGCCAACGTGTCTGGCAGGGCGGCGCCTCTCACCCCGCCATGAGGCCGACACCGTGAGCGGCGGTGCCTGCGATCCTGTGCACCTGCTGCACCCCAGGCCGCTGGTCCCAAGACCCGTCTTGCCCGCCCCAGCGCACCCAGGCCTCACTGCTCACCTGCCGACACCGGCGTGTGTCAAAGAGGGCCCACCACGTGCCGGTGCAAGCTCCAAGCCCGAGGCCCGCGACCATGACAGCTTCCTCAGACCATCACAGCCTCTGCGACACAGGCCCCCAGTACTCCTTTCTCATTGACGTACTCCACCGCTGCCTCCGGCCTACACTGCGGTCCAGTAGGTCACACATTTGGAACTGAGTCTTGATTATACAATGGCAGAGTACATACGTTTATGGCAGATTTTATATCACCGTACTCCCTTCGATGTGGTGCCACCAACTCTGTGCATAGAATTCCAACGACACGTGTCTGTGGGCCCTTGCTGACTACTGCCTTCGGCCTACACTGTGGCCCAGCACCGCGGGCTCACCTGTGTACTGCCTACACTGCGGTCCAGCAGGCCTCACACCAATCCAATCCAGTCCGGACCAGGCAGGGCACGGCATCGTCGCAGGCTGCACACACGCTCAGCTCTGGTGCTTCTACCTCCATCAACCACAAATCATCGCCACATGGCATTCCAACGTCATGTGTGAGAGTACCAGGAGGAGCTGCCTGAACAGCGGTTGGCCCGCGCTGACCGCTGCCTCCGGCCTACACTGCGGTCAAGTAGGTCACACATTTGGAACTGAGTCTTGATTGTGCATTGGCAGAGTCCATGTCATTGTACGCAAGGAGAGGAGTAAGAGGAAGACGCGGTTCAGTCCGGATGAAAAAAGGATCCTCGTTACGGAGGTGACCGAACACTACCAACAACTGCTCTGGTGCCACTGACTCTGTGCATCGCAAGCCAAGGACACGTGGCTGGGGTCCCCTGCTGACCGCTGCCTCCGGTCTACACTACGGTCAAGTAGGTCACACATTTGGAACTGAGTCTTGATTTATTTATGGCAGAGTTTATACCATTGTACAGGCCTCATCGCAGACTGCATCCCCTTTCAGCTCTGGTGCCACTGACTCCGTGCCCCGAAATTCATGGACACTCTCTGGTTGAACTTTGGTGGCATCTGAGTCTATGGCCTGGGGGTTGTCTTCATCATTCTGTAGCTGATACTGACTTGGTGTCAAAAATGAGTCCGTAGCATTCATCTCCTCCATATTGCCTGTGTCTGCTTGGTACTGCCCTCTGTATCATGCCCTGGAAGAACACCTTCCACTGTCCACCAAAACCCTCCGCGACATTCACCTTGGACATCGACGAGGACCCTCTCAGCTCTCGTGGCCCTACCGCAGTGCACCGGTAGTCACCGTCCCGTGGCGGTGTTCCATGTGCCGGCCGCTGTGCATCCGGGGCCACTGACTCCGTGCAGCTCAAGTCATGGACCCTTGCTGTTTGAACTGTGAACTTCTGATTGTCTGATCACTGTTGTAGTTGTTGCCAGCACCAAACACTCCTTGAGGGCTGGCTCACACTCACCCCACACCCATCCAGCACAGGCGTCACTGGACATGTGACCCTGGCAATAAAAGGGGCCGGGCGCAGTTGCCCGTAGCCAGTTCCACAAACTATCTAAGTGTGTCCGTGTGGTCATTGTGTATGCATGAGGGCCCCGGGCCCTACCACATTGCATTGTGCTGTGTACAGCGGGCGCAACCATGTCACCTCAGGCAGTGGGTGAGACCTGGGACATGTAGCTGTGTCGTACCCCCTGTAGGCGTTGCCGGAGTGGGCTGGCGTACGACAGTCCAGCGTAGGGGTGTGGATGATCACCCGGGGCTCTGGGCATGGTTAAGTGTTGGGCTTGCCAATGACGTACCTAATGCATGTGTCTCTGTTGTAGTGTTGGCGCCACCCGTCCCGCAATGGACAAAGTTGCAATGTAACATGCCCCTGGAGTGCGGGCTCGGCCGAAGGGATAAATGAATGAGCGCAAGCCCGCTCGGGGTCCGGGATCATACATGCCAACTGTTATGTGTGTATCGCTATTGCCGCAGCATATGCCAAAGGTCTTGCCTCAACCGCATCGCGAGTTCAGCCAGCCATGGACTCTACATCTGTGTCCGTCCTATCCTTACCATAGGCCTACACATACGTGGCCGCCCACCTTCAACGCACAACATCACAGTGTCGTTGTCAGGCTTGTGGACATGCGCAGACAGGCATGACAATTGTGTGCCATAGGAGTGCAAGTGATGCAACCGTGCAGCGCATACAAGTAATTAGACTCGGGGGGAGGGAGGAGCAGCAGTGAGGCTACATAATACACATTGATGGCGCTCATTTGCTACAAGCAGTACATGTCACACAGGAATCACTATGACACACATATCACACGCCAATCAACTAGTGAGCCTGCCAACACATCATGCAGAACCAACTATTGACTCATGTCTCTCTGCACTGTCACAGGTGATCAAGGATATGCACTCTGCCCTTGGATGATGACACCCCTCCGAGCCACGAACACACAGGCCCAGAGGCAGTACAATGCGGTCCACAGACGCACCAGGGGCATCGTGGAATGCACATTTGGCGTGTTGAAATCACGTTTCAGGTGCCTGGACATCACAGGTGGGAGGCTCCTGTACAGCCCAGACATCGTGTGCAAGATGATCGTTGCATGTTGTGTGTTGCACAACATATGTGTACGCACCAATGCCCCATGTTTACGAGTGCCAGATGCACAGGACGATGATGAGGAAGATGAGGCAGGTAGACCACACCCCACTGCAGCTGCAGCAGGAATAGCCCGTAGGAACAACATCATTGACAATTTCTTCACATGAGGACGTCACATTGTGACAGTCCTTAGCAATCATGAGAGAGTACAAAATGACCACAGGCACAGCATGTGCAAATAAATTCATTTCAACACACATTCCCTGAGTTTCTGTATGTGTGCTGCAGTGTGGCACGGGGATCAGGGACATGATCCAGAGTCATTGTGGGTGTGCAGTGTGTTCTACTTAATTGTGCATGTGTGCCATTGTGCCCATCTCCCCCCGTCCTCCCAGTCCCTGGTCTGTACTCACCCTGTTGATGTTGTGTCAGGTCATGTTGAGCAGTTTCCCGATCCCCGACTCCTGGCACCGTATCCCGACTGATGACTGTGGCCACCATTTTCTCAATGTCATCCAGCTACTGGTGTGCCGCTGGTCCCCCACCTCCAATCTGCGTTGCTGCTTTCATGTTGGCATCGGGTTTCTTCCTGGTTTTGCCCTTCAAATCATCCCAGCGCCTCTTGACCTTTTCCATTGTCCTCCTCGACACTCCGACTGCATTCACGTTGTTCACGATGTGCTGCCATATTTCCGTTTTAGTTGCCGATGACACAGTGGAGGTGACGAACAGTTGTTGGTAGTGTTCTGTCACCTCCGTAACGATGATCCTGTTTTCCTGCGGACTGAACCCCGTCTTCCTCTTCCTCTTCTCCTTGCCCTTACCCGGCCCGGGGTTCCTGGCTGGTCGTCTGTGGGGCTTGTGGGGTTCGCGTTGTCCTCTGCACTCGGTCCGGGTGCGTCCATGGTGCTACGCAGTTACAATTTTTTTTCTCTGCTTTTATAGCGCATTTTCCCGCATGTCGCGTGGGAATCGCAGGCCTGTCGCTGGTTATCGCTGATTTTTGTTTCGCGATTTGGGACATCGCAACTTTTTTGGCGTTCGTGTTTCGCATTTTTTCGGCGTCGCGTACATTTTAATGCGGGCATTTGTCGCGTTATCGTCAGACTATCGCATGGTGCCGACCGGGTTGAGTATACTGCGTTAACACGGTGTTATTTTCCCACGATAGACTGCGATGTGAGAAGTTGCGTTAAGCGAATTTGGCGATAGTTAACACACGTTCTTGAGAATATCCCCCTAAATTTGCACAGACATAGGGGCATATTCTCAAGGAGTTATCGCCAATTCATCGGCACTTTAGCGCCACAAAAGTGGCGATAGATTCATTGCCCTGTTCCCAAGCTAGTGCAAACTGCCGATATCGCCAGTTTCCCAGTGATAGCTGCCGCAAAAAACATCGCCACGGATGAGAGCGACAACTAACGCCAATGATATGCAGAGTTGGCGTACCCGTGCAAAAACACACGAAAACACCACTTCGCGACATTCTCAACGACCAGCCCGATCCGCAATGCAACCCAAAAACAGGCGATAGGTGCGTTAGCAGCAGGGATTTAACACCTGCCTTTTACTGGTGTAAAGCCGGACGACAACCTGCAGCATGAAAGGGAGCCCAGCCCAGAGCCACATCTGAAGACCAACACATGTCATGGAGCTACTGACCATGCAGCTCGGAGACCCAGGAGGGCCACAACACCCACCGCCACCACCCCCATCCCCCCCCCCCGGACTACCACCGAGGCAGCGCAGAACAAGACGGCTGACCTTCCCAAAACGGCATGGCCCCACAGCCACACAATTGCAGAATGTGGGGAGAGGTGGGAACCAAGTATGTGTGAAGGAGGCAAGTCACCCATGAACAAGAATGTACACAATGCCAAGTGTGGCGGTGATGTGCTGGACAGACTACAGTATGCAGAGCACAGACATGTCCATGTGGACATATACTGCTGGTGTTTGTAGTGTTGTGGAAAGTGGACGCAACCATGTTACCTCAGGCAGTGGGGAAGACCCCGGTCATGTATCCGTGTCGTCCCCCCCTGTAAGCGTAAGCGGAGTGGGCTGGGCCGGCATACGTCAGTCCAGCGCAGGGGTGTGTAGAATTAGCCCGGGGCTCAGGGCGTGGTTCAGTTCTGGCCTGGACAAGGAAGTAACCAATGCGTGTGTCTCTGTTGTAGTGTCGGCGCCACCCGGCCCGCAATTGACAATGTTGCAATGTAGCATGCACCCGGAGGGCGGGCTTGCACGAACGGTGAAATGAAGGAGCGCAAGACCGCTGGGGGTCTTGGCTCATACATGGCAAGTGTTGTGTGTATCTGCATTGCCGCAGCATGAGCCAAATGCCTAGCCTTAATCGCAGCGCGAGTTCAGCCAGGCATGAACTCTACATCTGTGTCCGCACTATTCTTACCATAGGCCTACACTCACGTGGCCGCCCACCTTCAACAGCCAACATCACAGTGTCGTTGTCAGGCTTGTGGACATGCGCAGACAGGCATGACAATGGTGTGCCGTTGGAGTGCAAGTGATGCAACCGCGCAGCGTACACAAGTGAATAGGACCGGGGGGAGGGAGGAGCAGCTGTGAGGCAACGTAACACACAGTGATGCCGCTCATTTGCCACATGCAAGTCATGTCAAACATGAATCCCAAAGTCGCACACATCCCACCCCACACCCAACAAGCCACATCACAATTCCTGAATGCAAGCAGATGACAAACTGACATTAGGGATGAAAGCTCCTTTGTCTGAACTATCAGGCGGAAGCACTGCTTCACATCCGACCTCGGAATTGCATGTGCCCGGCACCCCCTGACAGATACAATAGCAGTTGAGGACGACTCCCACACTACACACAACCCGACGACAGACCAACGTATGCACACCCCACACACAGAAGTCCTTGCTCGGAGTTATCTTGCATGGAATGGCCTTCACACTTACTCCCACACCATCCCAGGCGTACAACCGTTGCACACTTAAACAACTCATTGATCCGAGCTGTGGCATTTCATCCACAGAACTGGCGCAGGTCAGAACAGTGCCGCTTCAACCAGGGCCAGTAACGCAATGGCAGAATATCCCGGACACATGCACAACCCCTGTCATGTGGAACTGTACCGTGCACGTATGCTGCATTTACTGGGGGCACTGCCATTGGTAGTGCTGCGGGTCAGTTACCGGCTAAGCTTCCGCCTTGCCAACGTCACCTGCGTTCAGCCTGTGTTCCATTGTCGATCGTGCATATTCAAGTGGCCCATGGATGTCTGCCTATCCAACAGGACGGTAGGCGAACTGGATTTTGACATGTGTGTGCGCCCCCTGTTGGCCCACGACCAGGAGTGTCACCGTGATACCCGTCTACGGGATCCCTGGATACTTGGCATACATGAGGCACAGGGTCAAGACTGATTTGCATATGGTTATGTCTGAACTGGGGTGGCGTGGTGAAGCAAAATAACGATGGATTAAACCCAGATCTGTGACTGTGGGTGAATGTTTGCCAATGTGCAGCATTCGGTCCATCATCTTGTGTGTTATACATGCTGGCAGCTGGACCAGGGATATTGCAGAACTCCTCGTGTACAGTGACCACATTGAGCCGCTCCCGTATTGGGCTGTAGTGCTAATTGGTGACAGGGGGTGGACGCAGCACATCTGTCCAGACCTGCTAATGGGTAGCCTCGCCGTCCTGTTCGATGGAGTCGACAACGACCTCATGTTGGAGATGATTGCCTACGAAGCTGCAATCGCTTTCATGGACGTTTAACTACGTACCTGCAGCCACAACAGTTTGGAACCCATTGCACATGTCCCAACACCTTATTGCATCTTGGGGTTCTGGTCACATATCCCACGACAACAGTGGACATGTCTGCATTCGCCTGGACCCCGAATACGTGGGCGGACAACCACGCGGGGTAACACACACCTGTGAAAGGTGAGGCACTCCCCCGGAGTGGACAGCGGCGCTTGGCAACGTTTCTCATTCTGACATGCTGCTGCATTGGTCCGCATGTTGTGGCACTTCTCTTGCCCGTACTGACACGCATATGCTAATAAAGTCTACGCACATTCACTTGTGAGTTGTTTTGAATGACGATGTGTGTCTCACTGCCTATCTGGGTCACGGCCATACATGCGCATTGATAGCATTACCCAGGGAGTACCATCTATGTGGAATCACTGTCCCTACATTCATCAATACTTTCATGCATAATTGATCAGGGCCATGACACATCAGTGTGAATTTGAATGTTTTATTCGCATTCAGTGGGGTGTTTAAGCTGGACCAGTACAGGGCCATACAAACCCCACTTTACATTGTCGCCCCGTGGAGGGCCTGCCAGAGTCCTTTAGTTTGACAGGTTCATCGGAAGAGGAAGACTTCAGTCCTCAGTGTGATTGCTGTGTCATTGGTAACCATTACAAATATGGCAGTCCATGTCGTGGTCCAAGGTGAGTTTCGCTGAGTGTAACGGGGGACAGTGGAAGATGTTATTCCAGGGCATGATGCAGAGGGCAGGAACAAGCTGAAACAGGCCATATGGCGGTGATGTATGCTACCACTTCAATCTTACCACCAAGCCAGATTCATCATCATCTTCGTCCTCTGATGTGTCAGGTGCCTCACATGTGGGTGGTGGTGTTTGGTCTGCCGCACTGTGTGGCACTGACACTTCAGGGGGCGGAGATGTGGATGGAGTAGTAGCAGCAGCATTCATCCGCACCAGGCCGTGTGGCGGCAATGCCATGATGAGGATCTTCAGGGCATGGAAGCTCCCAGCTACATCTCGCTGGTGTGTAGCCGTGGCAGCCAATCGTTCCGCATGCATCCGCTCCATGTTCTCCATGATCCTCCGCATGTGTCCCAAATCCCAGCTAACATCGCTGGAGCCACTCTGACTAGACAGGTGTTCTTGTCTCCGAGTCATGACTCCAGCGATGTCAGTCATGGATTGTTGGAGAGCATGGAGCGGACAGTGGGTGTCCATTAGGGACTGTAAGTGGACCCTGATGGGACTTAGACACCCACGTATGGCATCTAGTTTGGCTGCCATGAGGTCGAACCCCACCCGCAGCTGATCAGCCATCTTCTCCTGGCACCCTGACACACGGCGTTGGAATGCCATGTGTTGGTCCTGGGGGTCCTGGGAGACAGCCGTGGTGGTGGGTGCTTCCTGCTGTGTAGTCTGTGCAGGGGGTGGGGTCTCCTCGATGCAGCTGGGCTGCCCTGCTCCTGGAGGTGGGGTGCCGAAGCTGTCCATGAGCTGCTGGAGGGCGTCGGTGTCGATGTTGGGGAGGTCCTCTTCGTCATCAGTGCTGAGTTGTTGTGTCTGCTCTGCAGGAGGTGTTGATTCTCCCTCTGCAATGTGAAGGGGAGATGCAGATTCACACTGTGTTCACATGTATGTTCACGCATTGTACAGGTTTACTAACGGACTGCATGTCAATGTACATTGTGACTGTTTGTGAAGAGATGCCTATTTGATGCGGGACAGTTGACATTTCTACACCATCAGGGATGTGAGGTTGTACTTGTCCATTGTCATCTCACAGTTTCCTGCTATGCCAAATGCGCATGGCCATTTTCTACACACAAGCGGCAGCAGTTGTGTCCTCTGTTCTGTTGTGAGAGTGTTGCAGTTTGTACCTCATTGTTGTCAATGTTGAGGTGCTCTGATTCTTATGTGTGTGTGCTGCATTGTGGGTGTGGTGCCCCTTCAGCTCTGATTTGGCTGGCCCTTCTCCCTTTCAGGCGGTGTGCCTTTCACTTCTGTGCTTATACAGTGCTGAGATATTGCAGACTTGGGTAAATTGGGCTCTTGGTCGGAGTTGTGACTCTTGGGCATGGTTTGTCCGCAGATGTGCTCTACTTAATTGTGCATGTGTGCCATTGTGCCCATCTCCCCCCGTCCCCCCAGTCCCTGGTCGTTACTCACCCTGTTGCTGTTGGCTCAGGTCATGTTGTGCAGTGTCCGGTCCACCAACTCCTGCCACCATCTCCCCAATGATGACTTGGGTCACCATTTCCTCCATCTCATCCAGCTCCGGGTGTGTCGCTGGGCTCCCACCTCCAGTTTGCATTGCTGCTCTCAGGTTGGCAGCGATTTTCAGCTTGGTTTTGCGCTTCACATCAGTCCAGCGCTTCTTGCAGTCGTCCACTTCCCTTCTCTTCACTCCGACTGCATTCACCTTGGCCAAGATGGACTGCCATATTGTATTTTTAGTTGCCAATGTCACAGTGGAGGTGATGGACAGTTGGTGGTGGTGTTCTGTCACCTCCGTAATGAGGATCTGGTTTTCCTGCGTACTGAAACGCGGGTTCCTCTTATTCTTCTCCTTGCCTTTCCCTGTCCCCGAGGTCCCAGGCTGGTCCTCCATGGGGCTTGTGGGGTTCTGGTTGTCCTCTGTACTTGCTCCGGCTCCCTCCATGGTGCTTCGCAGTTGTTTGTGTTTTGTAGGTGGGTTTTTTTGCCGCTTTTATAGTGATTGTTCCTGCCTTACTTGTGGGACTTGCGGGCCTGGCGCTGCTTTTCGCTGGATTTTTATCGCAGCTGGGCCCATCGCAACTCTTTTCACGTTCGGGTTTCCTTTTTTATCGCCGTCGCGGTAGTTGTATCGCGGACATTTGAGGCGTTCTCGGGAAACTATCGCATGTTACTGCCGTGTTGGGAATACGACGTTGACACGGAGTCATTTTCCCGCGATAGACGGCGATATGGAAAATTGCGTTAGCCTATTTTGGCGATGTTTATCGCACGTTCTTGTGAATCTCCCCCATAGTTTTACAGATAAAACTATATTGTGCGTGAATTATAATATGTGGAAATCGTTATTCTGTGAATGTTATCATTTGTGCATCACCTATCCTATTAAAATCTCTGTTTCCAGCACACTTCAGAATCACACAAAATGTGCTTTATTTTTGCTTTCCTAACTGGTGAATGCATACAGTTTATTTCCAGGTATTTACATTTTGATATTTGTTCCAAACAAAACAGCATCCTACAGCCTTTCTTTCACAGTCCTTGTACTCCAGCAATATTGTCACATAATTCACTTTACTTTTCTTTCTCTGACTGCAAAGTAGAAGCCCTTTGTAAACACCAATCCCCATGTTAAAAAACACAAGCAACAATTTGTGAGAAGACATAGCCTGAAATTTGATCACAGTATTTAAAGCAGCAAATATGACAAGATAAATTCCGAATTTAAAGACATCTTTATTTAGTGCTTTTTACTTTCACAATACACCAGAAAGCGACCTACAGTTTGGGAAATACGGTTCTAAAGGCCTATACATTCCAAAAAGAGGCAGAAACACACTACAGACACCCCAGAGATTATTAGAGTCAAAGGCATGCAGAACCCTCTGCTGCCAGGTTTCACTCATGAGGGCACTTAATATAACAAAGCTCTAGGTTTGAGTCTCGGCGTTGGCTCAACATCCTGTGATTCTGGGCAAATCACCTAATCTCCCCGGGCCTACCAAAAATGTATGTGTCCTTCTGTAACGTAACTGGTGCTCATGTAAAGCGCTCCAATACCTTTCGGTCAAGTTCGCGCTATATAAAAGTGCAAAACAAATTAAAAATACAGCAGACCGTCTGTTCATGTGCATAGCAGACAATGTCCTGTGACAAATGTCCAACAGGTACAGTTCCATCTCCTCAACTCTGTCCAAAGTTCCGGGACTATACTATCCAAGCTGTGCTTCTTGTTTCAGATGCCACAGCATCTCCTTCAGTTCAGAGTCCATTTTTCATTATGGTAAAGAGCAGCTTAAATGGGCAGCATATGTTGATGACAATTTGCTGTTTCTATCTAATCCATCCTCTTCTCCACCAGCTCTCCTCACTGAGGTAAACAGATCTGCTATGATTTCAGGATATAAACTAAACTCTGTGAAATTATTCCCCTTAATAATTTTTGTTTTGAACAGGACTTTGATTACATTAATTTTGCCTGGTCTCCCAGGAAATTAAATATCTGGGATTACGGTTTGCAAATAATGTTAAAGACACGTTTTCCGTTAATCTCACTTCTGTTATTACAAAGCCTTTGTGTTTTACATCTAGATATAATCCATTATTCCCATCTGGATGGGGTAAATTGGATTCCATTTAAACGATACTTGTTCCCTTTGATCTCTTTACTTTAGCTAAACTAATATTCCAGTATTGATTCCGAGTCCATTTTTTAAAACAATCCATAGCATTTTTTCTTAATTCTTGTGGCAAAATAAAAAACCTCGGATGTCTCTTACTAATTTACAATGCCCTAAAGAAATGGGTGGAGTTAATTTTCTCAACTTTCTCAACTGCTTTCTTTTTAATCATTCCAAATATGTTAATATTAATGCCTTTACTGATTCTCCCCCTTTACGGACTGATATTGAGTTGTTCTTTCTCCATCCCTTCTCAGTTGACAATTTTTTAACATTTACTCAAAAGCCTTCATCCCTCTCTCTTCCTATTTCTACACACTGCCATAAAACGCTATATCCAATTTCTAATATTCATTCCACAGACATGGAGAAATTTCGAAAACTCTTCATTATGCTATAATAAATGTAGTACGCTTATTGGCAGAACCATTTTTGGAAGTCCTGGAGAGACAAACGCCTTTTATGGGTTAAGCAACTTAATTTATGTATTCCGTTTCAACAGGCATAAATGTATTTTTATTTGTCCAATTCGTTTGCTCACAAATATGCATTACTACAGGCTACACACTTTACAAAGCCTTTGTTCCACAGCTCAATTGGATACCCCAGCTGTACCTATTCCATACCCCATTACAATCTCTTCTTCAGCATCTATACTTTACAAGGCCCTTAAAACACCCACTCTGGCAAGAGACAAGACACACATTTAATTACAATGGGAACGTGACTTTGATGTTGCTTGGTCAACTCACTTATGGAACAGAATCTAGAACCACGAGTGACTATAATGATTATCTACCTAGGTTCTGAGGAACAAAAGGCCTTCCTATCAGTTATTACACTCCGTGTAGGACTCATCCAGCAAATCATACTGATATAAGCAACTGTGTTCTCCAGGCTCCTACATTGCGCAGCTCTCTGCCTGACTGCCTCCCTGCAGTTCATAATTTCACTGTCTCCAGTGCCTGCTCTGCTGCAGGTTTGGGTTCTGAGAACACTCAGGGCCATGTTTATCAAAGTTTTGCGTCGCCCTTGCACCATGCAAGGGTGACGCAAACCTAGATTGAGATTTACCAGGCAACAAAGGCCACCTTGCGTGACCCTGCGTTGTTTGGTAACTCTGTAGTAAAGCATGGCAGCGCAAGACACTGCCTTGCGGTACTCTGCCCTGGGAAGGCGTTCTTTGGCTGGAAAGTGGGTGATCCCACGCATCCACCCATGGATTTTGGAGCATTCCCAGATTTACCATGAGTGGTAGATCTGGGAATGTGTTAAAATGCTACACCTTCCCAGGAGAGGCATAATGAGGAGAAATATCTTTATTTATTTATCTGCAGCACACATAGAAATAGGAAAACGCTTCAGTGAATTGTTTTTGTGCAGGAAGGTGTCCTTTTCTGCACAAAAACAATCCTGTCTGCGACGCAGGCAGCCTTGCACCATGGCACTAGGTTGCCTGCATTGTTGCTAGGCTGCATAATAATAATAGCATTTGAGGAGTGCAAACAGCTACCTCAAGCAGAGGTGTCCCGGCGCTACGCGGTCACTGCAGGTGAGGGAGGTCCAACCGAGGTGTTAGCATTGGCTATTGCATATAGGGGCTAATTTACAAGCCCCTTGCTCCGCCGGTCTATCACTTTTAATATGGGAAAAATTGATGTACCTGCAGTGCAAGGGGCTTGTAAATATCCCCATGGTGCACCAGCACAGAGAGAGAGCAGGAATGGGCCATATATTTATAAATATGGCGCATACCTGCCCTCTCCCTGTCAGACAACGTGGCACAGCATGGTGTCTTGCTGCGCTGTGTTGTGTGACGTTTTGATGAATGTGCCCCTCAGCGTAGGAGATACTGGCACATTTTTATTAGGAAATCCATCCACGTGTCAACACCAACTTTCCACATGAATCACTTTCAAAACACATTGAAGATTGCCCTCATTGAATGACCCCCACATTGGCCACCACTCAATAGCGTTGAACTGACTCGTGCAAAGCGCCTGGAAGGGGAATTTAGGAGCTCTTTATGAGCAGTTAACCAGCTCCTGCCAGAACATCTCTGTGCTCAACAGCTTGCAGAAGCAACTAGGAAAACGGCTCTTAATTGCCCATTGCCGGATGCTCGCTCCTTCAGCATCACGGCGCTTCTTATATATACATTTACCATATGGAAATATTTTATTTGCTTCACTTAAGGCGTGCTACCCCATCCTTAAATTATGTTATACTATTGTCTCTCTATATCATCTGCCTCAGCAGCACCTCCTACCCTCACCTTTTATTTTCTCTTTTCATTTCCCTTGCACCAACAGGCATGTACTGTTTTCCTTTGAGGATGCTGATAAATTAGTTTGATTTCTAACATTTGTTGTGAAACCTAAATAAAAGAGAGTACTAATATTTTATGTAATTGTTTATAGTTATCTAATGCCATCGTCTATAAGTTACACAACCAAGGAACACATGAGGACAGACGTGTTTTCCAATTAAACAGAAAACATGAAACCTTTGAAAGACTTGCTCTTGTTCCCTTGATTTCTACAGAGATTTTACAGGTAATTATAGCAACCACCTCCAGGCCCCTTGCAATAATTAGCAACACCCGCCCTGCATTTTTGTTGCTGCATAATTATGTCAGCGTTGACGCTTCATTGGCTTTCATTACTCATTTGACATAGATCTCGATTAATTCGGCGGCACAGCTGGTCAGCTTTGTTGCAGTTGCAGTGTTAACTTTATTGCACCTGATCACGTGATTAATGATTGGCTGTTCATAGTTTTACATCAACGAGACAATGGGATACTGCATTCGCTCTATGCATAGTTTATAAAATACAGGAAGTGGCTGGTTACCTCCTTAGTCTGCACCATAGGGGAGATGTGGGTTGGAAGTTGGCCAGAGGGTAATCCTTACAATGTAATCAGGAACAGTATGACGTCACCCTGGGTCTTCATATATTAACCTAGAGCATTCCTGTGAGTTGACAGTCCTTGTTTACCTCAGTTGGACCCACAGAACAAAGGTACTAGGTTACAGCGGTCTGTAGAAAGCAAACACTGGGCTAGAAGTGATGCCCCTGATGACATAAGCTCATCTGGTAATCTCATATATTGCATGAATTTGTCGCACAGTTCTACCAGCTTGGCAAAGGCATAGAAATTATGTGTAGCAGTTTGATAGCAACATTAGAGTTATGCTACCGGGAGCAATTTGGCGGCAGAAAACAACTTGTATGACAGCACCAGCCTAAAGATCTGGATAACTGTAGACACCACTTTGACTGTTCCTGACCTGAATGCATTGACTGCCACTAAAACAGAAGACTTTATTCATATCAGTTGGTTTGGTCAGAATTCCCCTGACCTCCTGACTGATCGTTCTGAGTTACATGTGGAGCTGAGCAGAGCTGTGGCCTTGTTTTTAAGACACTGTACTGACTAAAGCGCCTATACTTAACTCAGAAATGTTCCGAGTTAATGCATGACCTGTAAACAGCACCGCGAGGAAACAGGGAGAGGCAGCCAATGGTCCCTGTTTCGGAGCTGTGTAGTCTGCAACTCAAGCACTAACTAAGGGAATATCCGATTTATATGGATGAGGTCTAGAGAGTGCATGTCTTAGAAACAAGCACTCAGCTCTGCGCCAGCGCACACATTCATGATATGGTGGCAGATTTTCAAACATGCAGGGACCTCTTGGGCAAAAGCCCTTATAAATGTAAGGAAGCTCTTTCCCTTTTTCCACTACAGAAACACACTTACTTCTGCTCTAGACAGTTCAGCTTGTGTTTCAGGTTGGTAATCCCCATGCAAATAGTTAATGAACGTCTGAGTTTCTGGGTCTACATTGTACAGGCCGCCATCTTAGAATGATCGCTTGTCTTCACATTCCCAACCTACTTCTTCGTGTTCATTTTCACATACAGGAAACACAGAAAATTGGTGGACTCATATATTACTATCCGTGATTTATTAAAGGAAATTTCCACCAATCTTAGGGGCTGATTTAGAGTTTGGCAGAGAGGGTACTCCATTGCAATGACGATGGAGTATCTTGTGCGAAAATCTCGGTCCGGCAGTCCGATTTTTGGCTAAGCGGGCCAACAGTATGTCGACGACAGATCTTACTCTGGCTCCGTCGCCAACATACTAATCTGACTGCCCAACAGAGTAGGAGCCTTCGAAGGTACGCCATCCAATCGTACACCCAGTTTTGAGTGGGAGGTCAGATCGCTTATTTTCTATACCTCACCATTAGGTAAATATCAATACTAATCTCCTGCTCTCTGTGCCCCCCCTTCATTCTCTTGGGGACACTATTAATAATCATCTATTTTAGGAGGGTTTTATCACCATGATGTACCTTTGGGAAATGTCTGGCCACCGGGTAAGTGCCATCTTAGTTTTTTATGGCCCTAAGATGTTGCTAAGTATGTTTATGAGCCTAAAGAACGGTGCTCCCACAAATACGTTTTGGCATGGACATCTTAGAATATATACAACATACTCACTTTTACAGGTGAGACTACCCCTGATGTTAATCGTCTGACCTTGTGGTGTAAGTATACGTGTTGCATTTCCCCCTCGCTAGCATGCTTTACATCTACTACAGCTCTTCAAACCATCTTTGGGTTAGAGTCAGTTGTCTTTCTCTTTTCTAATGTCACTTTTGATTAATCTCTCGCTCAGTGACCTGGCTCCCCTAAAAGTTGGACAAGGTTTACTTTGTCACCAATCATAGGGTCACTTCTGATCAAATGCCAGTGTTTCTGTAGAATCTTTCTTAATGTAAGGTGGCAATTATTGTAAGTAGTAATCATTCTGCAGCTGTTATTGTTTTTGCCAAATTTCTTGGCTTCATGTGAACCAAAGAGAGCCTCTTCATGACTGTATCTTGCCACTCTTTGCCTTACTCTAAACTCCCCCTGAACACCCCCTTTGTCGGAATCACTGAATGATTTCTCTGTTTACTCTCTTATTTAATAAAGGTGAAAGTACAACTATTAAACACTAAACCTATGTTAGCTTTGAATAACTATGAGATATGGCTGGTGGTATGTGATGTTCTATGGTATGGTATGTTATGTTCTATGGTATGGTTTGTGTGATGTAAAAATGCAATTAAATAATTAATTAACCAAGGAGTTAGAGATTAGATTCTGACTTGACCAAGGCTCTTGAAATAAGTCACTTCCCCAGTTTTGCTTTGAGAAATGCTCTTGGTGGGAGCAGGGGTGCTGAAGACTGAGACATTTGCTCGTTTCATACACTGGTTTGGCAGTCTATCCTAGCCAGGCTTACTGAGAAGAAATACAGCACTTCTGGGTGTGAATCAAAGAGGAGAGACAAGGTAAAGTTTAGATGGGGAACATAAGATTTTGTAGAGGAAGGTTTAGTAAGGTAAGATTTGGCACTGTGAGAAAAAGTCTGGTAATGTAAAATCATTTTAGTAAGGTAATTTAAAGATTTGAAAGGCAAGACATGGACGCTTGAATATTTCAGCCAGGGAATTTACACCTTGTGGTTGTCCTGGTGAACTCTTCTGTCCTCTCTAGAGTAGAGCTCTGCACATAGGGAGGCATATTTACATGAAAATAGCCCAGCACGGTACCACAAGCAATTTTGCTGCGCCAAGCTGTGTCATTTTTAAAATGCAGTGATGCGGTGTATTAACAAGAATACGGCGCATCCCTGTGCTCATTCCTGCACCTGCACCTGCACTAAAAAAGCTGCCTAGCACCAAAGCAGGCACCCTTGCGGGTGCAAGGGTGCCTGCGTTGCAGGGATGATTGTGTTTGTGGAATGGGCACCTGCCTGCACAAAAAATAATAATGGTGTTTTGTCCTTCTTTATGTGCTGCAGAATGCTGCACACATTGAAAGATCAAAAAACAAGAACAAATAAAAGTATCTCTCCTCGTGCCACATTAACGCCTCCTTTCGAAAGGCATTAGTTTTTGGCGCTGCCTCAGATTTATAGATCCTTGTAAATCTGGAGCAGTGTCAAAAAGCCATGGGTTAAATCTTCAAAGGGAAGGTGCACCAGAAAAAGAGAGTCTTTCAAATTCGCAAGATTTTAGTCCATTATCTTCCTTTCTTTATCCCAAAAAATTTGCACAAGAAAAATGTTTTCTTTTTTAAAAATCAGCCAACACGTTTCGTACATGGATGCCTAGGAGCTTCATCAGGGCTCAGCATGTAGTGTAGCGTATTCACATTATTTATATTTTGTGATATACGACTGCCATGGCAGACTCCCAAGACTTTCAATGTTGGTGGTCATCATAGATCTATTGAGTAAAAGTATCTCATGGTTCAGAGTGTTCATGTTAGCTAATTGTGATACATACTTGCTGCAGCTAATTCTTGTTGCCAGGAGAGTGGAATTCATTGTGCTTTCATCAAGAGGTTTCAAGGACCTGATTCTCAGAGAGAGGTATTCTGGGTAAACACTAGAGACCATGGGGCATATGTACAAGGAGTTAACGCAGCGTTTGCTGCACATTTCCGCCGCTAATGCGGCGATATTGTTATCACAGCCGTTAGCGACAGATTTCAGGTGAAACCATCCGTTTTCACCATCGCCACTTATGTTAGCGATAACTATTGCTAATGAGATGCAAGGTAGGCGTTCCCGTGCAAAAACGCACGCTAACCCCACTTTGCGATATTTACAATGATCGCCCGGGCCCACAATACGTCCAGAAAACAGCCGCTAAAGCCCGTTAGCGGCTGGGACTTAAGACCAGAAAAAAGGTGGTCTTAAAAATGGTGACAAAGAACAGTACATAAGGGAGACTAGCCCAGAGCCTCATTTGAAGACCCACTGATGCCATGGAGGTACTACTCATGCAGCTTTGAGCACCAAGAAGGCCACAACAACCACTGCCACTGCCACCACCCCCAGGACCACCATGGAGGCAGCACCGAAGAAGACAGCGGGTCTATCGCCCACGCCTCACCCTCACAGATCTAACGCCAGAGGATGTGATCGCCCACTACAGGCTCAAAAGGTCATCCATCCTCCGCATCCTAACCCAGATAGGCCCCAGGCTGAAGGCACCAACAGAGCGGAGAACCAACATCCCTCTGCAGACAAAGCTGCTGGCAGTGCTGCACATGTTGGCCTCTGGTACCTTCCAACCAACAACTGCCAGAGTTGGGGGAGTCTCACAGTCAGCCCTATCATGGTTCCTCCCAACTGTCTTGGATGGCATCATCAGCCTGACACCCCAGCACCTACGCTTCCCCAACACTGCGCAGGAACAGCTTGACACCAAGCAAGGCTTTTATGCCATTGCTGGATTCCCGCAGGTGTTGGGGGCGATTGACTGCACACATGTCCTACTTGTGCCCCCTGCGGACACTGCACACATATACCGCAACAGGAAGCACACACATTCCAACAATGTGCAGGCAATTGTGGACCACCGGGGCTTCTTCACCAATGTCGTAGCCAAGTTCCCAGGGAGGGTGCATGATTCCTACATCTTCCGCCAATCCATCATCAACCAGCGGTTTCAGGATGGCACATATGGAAATTCACTGCTTGTTGGTAAGTACTAACTGAACACACCACACACCTCAAGTCCACAATCATGGAACTCACAAATGTGAGAACGCACATGTAGCACATTTCATACAACATGCCTAGTAACGTCCACCTACCATACACAACAACCCAAGTGACTGCGGTTACTTGGGCTAGCCTTGTAGACAAACTATCCCCAAAGGCACAGCCCCTCCGCCACACATTACCAAATGCTGGGAGAGGTGGGAACCAAGTAGGTGTAATGGAGGGTCTGGACCTATGAGGAAAGTATGAACACAAGGCAGAGTCTGGCGGCGGTGTCCTGTATAGTCTGGAGCTTGCAGAGCACAGACTTGTCTATGCGGGCATATAGGGCGTTTTCGTAGTCCAGTCTGATGGTAATGACTGCGTGGGTGACTGTCTTTCTTGACTCGGGGGGGATCCATTTGAAGGTCTCATGGAGGATGCAGAGGGGGTCGTAGCAGCTGGAGGCCACGGCGTAGACCTGTTGGTTCATGGAGAGGGAGGTGTTGAGTACGATGCCTAGGTACCTGGGGTCGTTGGTGGGGGGGCTGCCGAAGGCGGTGGCCCACCAGGTGTTGTCATATGCTGATGGGGTGGTTACAAGGATGAGGACTTATGTCTTCTCCGCGTTGAGTACCAGGCAGCTGTTGATCATCCATGTTGCAACTTCCTGCAATCCTTCCTGGAAGCCCAGTTTGGTGGGTGTGGGCCCCTTGGTGAGGGAGAGTATGAGCTGGGTGTCCTTGTAGGTGGTGAAGTCTTTTGGGTGTCTTGATGTTGCTCCAGTTCTTCTCCAGGCATCTGCAGATGCATCTGGCATCTTGGAGGTCGGTGGTGACCGAGGCGGCTTTTCTTGCACGCTGTATGTTGGAGTTGCATAGCGGGGCAAGTTTGTATGCGGAGTTGGAGATCTATGTGTGGAAATCCCTGGCAGCGCCGTCGGTGGTGGCTGCAGCGGTGTGGGTGTTGCCGTTGATGGGGGAGTGGAGCAGCTCCTCGGTGACTCAGCTCCAGTTCCTTTGTGTGGCGCAGGATGTGGGATTGGGTGGCTTGTGTATGTCGACGAGGAAGTGTACACAGTGGTGGGTGCTCCATGGGGCTTGAGAGGTGTGGATGAAGTGGACGCTGTTTCCACATGCGAAGATGGGGTCGAGGGTGTATCCTGCCTTGTAGGTCAGTGTGGTGAAGAGTTGGGTCAGTCCGATGTTTGCGAGCTTTGGCCAGAGGGTAATGGAGTTGGAGTTGTTGTGGTTTGTGAGGTGGAAGCTCAGGTCGGAAATGAGTACGTAGTCCATGAAGTAGATGGCATGGTGTGTGATGATGTTGATGGTGTGGGCAAAGCGGGCCCGGCCTCCGGGGGCTCTGCAGGCGAGGGTGCCGCCGAGTGTTGCTTTGTGGCTGGTCTGGATCTGGAAGTGCATGTGTTGGGCGGTGGTGAAGTTCTGGCGGCAGCGGCAGCAGGAGAACTGGACGTGAGTTGTGTCTGCTGTGGCCTATTGGCAGTTGAACGTTCTCCTGGCATAGACTTTGAGGAGGGCGGGTGAGTCGTAGCGCTAGACGGTAGGAGATCCAGGGTCCCTGCTGCTGTTTGCGTTTGGATCGCGGACGGGCGCAGACCGGATTGCCTTTGGTGCGCCGTTTGAGTGCCAGTTATGCAACCGCGCAGCACCCACAATAAAATAGGCTGGGGGAGGGACGAGCAGCTGTGAGGCAATGTAATTTTCATTGATGCTGGTCAATTGTCTGAAGCTACACATGGCTAACCTGAATTCCAAAGTAGCACAAATCACACACCACAAAATATAAACACTGCAAACACAGCATGCACAACAGCTTATGGACACATCTCTCCATTACATGTTGCAGGTGATCAAGGATACGCACTCTCCCCATGGCTGATGACACCCCTCCGAGCCACAAACACCTAGGCCCAGAGGCAGCATAATTTGGCCCTTGGACGCACCAGGGCCATTGTGGAGCGCACTTTTGGCGTGCTAAAGTCACGTTTCTGGTGCCTTGACATCACAGGTGGCAGACTGTTGTACAACACAGAAATAGTGTGGAAGATAATCATAGCATGTTGTGTGTTGCACAATATATGTGTACGCACCAATGCCCATGGATCCAAGTGCCAGATGCACCGGATGATGCTGAGGATGATGAGGCTGGTGCTGCACAGCCCACAGTTTCTGCTGCAGGAACTGCCCGAAGGAACCGAATCATAAACAATTTATTCACCTGAGCACGTCACAATGTGACAGTCCTTTGTGAAATTTATGTGCAAAATGCACCTAAGCACAGTTCTTGCAATAAAACAACACAACACACATACCTTGTGTGCATGTTCATCCTCTGCATAAGTACATCTCTCTGACAAGTGCAAGTCAAACATTTTGCGGTAAGTATTGTACAATAGTAATTTTGAGGGTGGATATGTCTTTCGTGGTCAGAGATGCTTTTTAGGGTGTCTTCCGTGGTCAGAGATGCATTTTAGGGTGTCATTTGGGGTCCGATATGCTTATTAGGGTGTCATTTGGGGTAAAATATGCCTATTAGGGTGTCATTTGGGGTAAAATATGCTTGTTAGGGTGTCATTTGGGGTCCGATATGCTTATTAGGATGTCATTTGGGGTAAAATATGCTTTATAGTTTGTCATTTGGGGTCAGATATGCTTATTAGGGTGTCATTTGGGGTAAAATATGCTTATTAGGGTGTCCTTTGGGGGAAAATATGCTTTTTAGGGTGTCATTTGGGGTCTGATATGCTTATTAGGGTGTCATTTGGGGTCAGATAGGCTTTTCATGGTGTCATTTTGGCTCAGATATGCTTTTCAGGGTGTCATTTGTGGTAAAAAATGCTTATTAGGGTGTCATTTGAGGTCTGAGATGAAATTACATCTAATACTGTTTATCTGTGTAACAACTTGCACGTAGCATGCTAAATTTGGCCGCATTAACGTTAACGCAATGTTTTTTTTATAATCGCGATGGAAAATCTATCGCTACACACATTGAACAACACGAAATATTACCCCTAAGCCAATTTGCGTGCAGAATCTCAACGCAAAGTCAAAAAACGGGCCGCAAACACACAGGAAGTGATGTCTGCATGCTTCCTGCTTCCTGGAGGAGTGCTGTGCACTTTCACTTTCTCTTTTGAGCACATTGCTGGTGATTGTGGAGAGTGTTGGAGGTGTTTGGTGTTGTGTGCTGCAGATCTTTGATTGAGAGAGTGTTGCTGTGTCCTGTGAACTGTCGATAGTGTCTCCGTAAAGTGTTGTGTACTTGTTTTTACGTGTTTTTTGCGTCTTGTCCTCAATCTTGTCGGCTGTTTGTCTAAGGGGTAGTTTAAATAATTACTAGTTGTTGGGGCATATATTGGGGTATTTATTTTCTTAGGAGTGGGTTTAGGTGTGTGCTGGGAGATGGTGGGTGTGGGTAGGGAGGGCAGGATGTCAGAGGGGGCATTGGGGGGCTTCCTCTGGCTGGTCAAATTTTACCTGCCCTTGATGTGGAGAGTAGGGGGTCGTATCCTTTCTGGATATCCCGTCCATGTGCGGAAGGTCAGGTGGGAGCTCGTGAGAGCACAGATGCTGCGTGTCTTCGGTGTGGACAGAACTGTCCACCAATGGAAGCACAGATGGCAGGATTGCGTGGGCCGTGAGGGTGACCTGTTGGACCACCTGGGAGTCATCATTGGCCTACAGTGTGGTAAGTTCAACCTCAAAAATGACATATGAACACTCATACGATAAGCCAAAAAAAGCAGTGTGTGACACAATGGTGTATATGGGCACAAATGTGGTGGAGTGAGGTGTTAGACATCATGCCTTCACGCCTAATGTTGCCACATCAAAAACGCAATGCTGCACCATATGTACAAGCATAGTGTGCAGGCTTGCGTTTCCCCCTGCGCTGGCGCAACACTTAGCACCGTAGTGCGTGCAGGGCAAAGATTGTTCATGTACAGGAAGGGTGACAGTACATAAAAAATCCAAGGCATTGTTTTTTGGACATGTGTGCTGCACAAAAGGAACAGTAATAATGCATTCCTCCTTGTTTTGCAAAGTTAGGGACGCTGCCCTTGTACATAGGCTTTGTGTTACAATGGATGAGATAGGAACAATTGTTCTATTGAAATAGGACATCTCCAGAGTGTCATACACCACCAACAGTTGTGACACAGCCTTGTGCGATATGCAGCGATGCTATCGTCCACAGAGCATGTATAACATCATGTTGGGTGGAGAAATGGGGCCTTGGGAATGTGTCACATAAGTAGTATGTGCAAATTTGTCAGCATCATTGTCTTGTTGGCCTAACTGAGCATTCTCAGGTCTTGTGGGAATGACAGGCAAAGTAGACACAATCATGTAGGCAACATGGACTGCAACAGTACAGTCACAGAGCATTGTCAGTGACGGTGATGAATTGTATGATGAATAGGACACGGGTGATTTCACGTCTGATACCAACACACGTTTCTTTTCATGTCTCACAGCTGGCAGACAACTCATCACACAGGGGGATATCGACACCTTCAAGGAACCACACGCCACTGGTGAGTTCAGCCATTAAATATTGGCATTGTGAGATGTGATGAATGTCTGGGTGAAATCATAGACGTTGTAGTATGCAGTATGGGCGTGCATCACATGTACCTTGCCTCCAGTGTGATGATGTTTTGTGGAAGTGTGAAGTGTCTACAAATCAGTAAGTGAAGATGGAGCAATGCATATGTCTTCCAGATGCAACTTTGCACTTCCCCAGTCAGTGATACCCATGGGTTCTGTCACTACAGCACATGCATGTGGATTACAGAGCGTACAGATAGGAGAGGAGACATATGAGTGGTGTTGCTGATGAGTATGAGCAGACTTAGAATGCATATACATCCTTGACTGAGATGACTGTGCAAGTGGGCCCGATCATGCACAAGGAGGTAGTGGTTTTCAGGCTGTGCGTGGTCAGACACAGGTCTGCACAATACTATTGTAGATATGCTGCATACCTGCTTCACAGAAGTAGCAGGGCGTAGCTTTAAGCCAAGGATATCAATGGCACGTTCCCCAAACACCTAGCAAAGATGGCCCTATGTATATCATTGGCATGTTTTGCCACTGCATTGTTGTTGCCAAGCTGTCTCCTTGGGGTCATTCCCCTGGTAGACTCTGTGGCAAATGTACAAGCCCCTCTTGCCGAATTTCTGACATTACTCCACATGCATTTACCCTGCATGCTTTTGCTCTGCAGTTATTTCTGCCCAATATATTTTACAACGCAGGCCTCTACAACGCTATTCGTTAAAACGCATTCCCCATTCTAACACAATTACCATAATGACTCCAGGGGGCTGTTGCTTTGGGGAATTCATTGTAACAGTTTGCGTTGTAAAGCCCTGCATTGTAAAATTGTCAACGGAGTAAGAATTGCGGATCAAAGACATGCAGATTTATAAAATTTGAGTAAACTACGTTTCCCCCTCTCGCCAGCACCACGTCATCTATTGTGAAGTTGTGGTGGAGAGAGGGCCTGCGCCTCATGTACAAGTCAGTGTTCAGCCACCTAACATGTTTCCATGTGTGCTGCTTGATGCAGCACAAATGTAAGTGTAAGTAGGGGTGTTCCAGGATTGCTCATGTGCAGTAATGGTAACCTTCCTACACATAAACAAGCCTCCCCTGCACACACACACCCTTGCACTCTTGTGCAAGGGTGCCTGTGTTGGCGCTGAGTTGATGAACTTCACGCCGTTGCTGGGGGACACGCAGGGCTGCACCTGATTATTGTACATATGATGCAGCACTGTGTTACAGAAGAGGATGAGCGAGGCGCTACACCCGGAGGGCTGATGCCTCCCTCCTCCAATTCCCTGTACATGTCACCCTCAGTCAGGGTATGTCACAGCACCATCATTTGACACTGACAGTCTCATTTGGTTGTGACACTACATGTCACATGCCATGCACTGTCATGTCAGTCTCCCCAGCATGTTGTTACTGATCCTGGATTTAACAATTCATTGTCCAGGTCACTTTATAACTTCACAATGTTACGTTAGAGTGTAGGCTTCCATGTTTCACTGACCTTGTGTTTCTGAGTTAAATGGAGAACATCGACATAGTCATTGTGACTCACATTTTGTCATTGCTCTTATTTGACAGACAACATGTCACCAGAGGTGTTCCACGCCTTCCAGGTGAGGAAGGACCGGTACCTCCATATCCGCAAGGTCTCAAAGGGGTATCGCAACATGGCACAGAGGTACCAAGAAGACCGGGCAGCTGGGAGTTGGAAGTCGGTGCCCGAGGTAATGACCCACGGTAGGCAGAGTGTCACACATGCCATCCCTGGCCCCTCTGGCGACAGGCGTGGCTCCCGGCGTGGACAGGCAGCAACACATCCCCCTTCAACACCACACACACAAGGGACAATGCCACCTGCACCAGCAGATCAGGTGGTGCCGTTCACTGTGCGGAACCGGCGCACAGTCATGGACAACAATGTTTTGCTGGCAGAAATTCGATGGGAAATGACGGAGCATACCAGGCACCTGCAGGACCTAAAGGCAGCCCTGGGTCTCCCATATTGATCGGACATTTTGAGCCCCATCCCCCTCTTCTCCCTTCCCCCAATGTTATTTCATGTTCTTAGTTAGTGTTAGGTAAGTATTTTAAGTGTTAGGTAGTGTAGTCGTAGTGTAGATATAGTTAGTGTTAGATTTTAAGCTAGTTTTAGTTATTTATTCTTCTATAGTATTTGGGGATACGTTTCCTTTTCCTTTGGGTGGGGGGTTGATGTCTTTGTTGTCATATAAAAAATAAAAATAAATATATATATTGGTGTAGGATAACTGTGTAGTTAGTTTATGTATAGCTTAGATGTCTTTGTCCAGTCTCCTGATGTGCTTTAAGGGTGGGAGGGGGGTTGATGTCTTAGACATGTTGTTGCGTGTTTAGGAATAGTTATGGTAGATAGTTTAGGTTATCATTCACTTTGTTCCAGTTAGTTTAGATTAGGGTAGTTGTAGTAGTGATTAGTGTTAGTCTAGGGTAATTTATTTTATACTTTCATAATAAATGGTTTAGAATTCTGGTTGCACTTATGTCAGGGGTAATTTGGTGGAGTGTTGCTTTTTACCCTGTATGCAACTTATTCTATCACAGGACAATCATTTGAATGTGTACGTGTTACTTAGGTGGATGGATAGTGTCAGGATACTTTAGTTATGAGCACAGTAAACTTGCATGGATAACAAGGTGGCAAGTAGGAGTTTCGGCCTAGTCTAGGGACACTCTTTTGTGAAGTTTGACATCTTAAGTGTGACTCACGGAGTTGGTCAGCACATTGTTGCCCATTTACAACACAACGTAGAGACATGGGCTTGAGCAGATGTTGACATTGCAACTCTTATCCATCATGAAGATGGATGTATGCGCCGGGTACCACAGATTCCGTCCACCCCCTGCATATCACATGAGCCTGGCGCAGAGTCCATCTACCATGCCCAGACATCGGAACACTTGCTGCGTAGTGCAGGTGTGTCAGCATCATTTGAATTGGATGTTCCTGTGCATGGAGGCTCAACCTCCTGCCCAAGCAGAATGTTGTCATTTTGCGGATCAAATGTGCACGGCATATGGCAGTACAATGGGCCCGATTCACAAAAGTAACCTGAGACAAAATCCTAACTTGACGACTTTCGGTATTCACAAAAGGCATTTAGGAGTAGTAAAGTTAGGAATCCTAACTTTACTACTCCTAAATGCCTTTTGTGAATACTGAAAGTCGTCAAGTTAGGATTTTGTCTCAGATTACTTTTGTGAATCGGGCCCACAGTTCTGCTGCACACAGGAGGGGGAATGTAGCATTGCTCCCTGTAGTGCCAGTGTCATAGCCACTTCTCCCAGCTGCTACTTTTGGCATTGGCTCATAGTGATGCCACCCTTGAAATGGTGGTACAGCATCTGACTATATGCACATTGCAGTGCACTACACATCCCTGGACACATTGCCCTGTCCGCTCACAGTGGTCACAGCATGAGAGCGGTCCTTATTGATAAGGCATTGTTAGGCCACAGGAAGGGGCTGACTGAGGACTTGCACTTTGGGATAAGTCCCTATTGCCTACACCACTTCACTGAAGCAGACATTGTGGTTCCAATAGCGGCTGGTAGACATATGCCCGAACGATTCTTCATCATTGTGAATATGGTGTGCTCCATCTTAGAATGTGACATGCAATGAGCCCCATCACAACAAGCTTTGTCCACCCCGTAGAGTGTGAGTAGATCTGCCAAGTGAGACTTTGTAGCAATGGGAAAGGGAGACACTACTTGTGGTATGCGACTGACTTGGACATATTTGCACACATGCCGATTTCCATCATGTACGTAGGGCTAAGTTGGGATCTTGCTAGAATGTTGTATTTGAGCAATGAGGGCACGGCTAGCACACACATACCCGGTCATCTCACTGCCTATCTGGGACACAGTTAAACATGGACATTTCTCATATGTCCTTTGGTGTACGTTTTGTTGGATTCACTGGCCCAACATTTTTACAGACTTCTATTCTTGAATGGTCATAGACAACACACACCTGTGTAACTACAATAATTTTATTTTAATGCGCATTGTCTCTGTTGGAGACTGGGCCAGTACTTGGCTCAAACAAGCCCCACATTCCAGAGATGCCCAGTGGAGGGCCTGACAGAGTACTTCAGGGGTGACATGTCCAGAGGAAGAGGTTGAGTTCAGTCAGCAGGCTTATTGCATTGTCATTGGAACAACAAAAATCATGGCAGTCCATACTGAGGTCCAAGGTGAGTGTCGAAGAGGGAACCTGGGGACAGTGGAAGCTGATGTTCCGGGGCATGATGCTAAGCACTGATCCAAGGCAAAACAGTCCATTTGGCACAGATGGATGCTACCGCTTTCTTCTTCGCAATAATGCTGATTCATCCACATCTTCATCCTCTTATGTGTCATGTGCCTCACATGTGCGTGGTGGTAGATTGGCAGCGGCACTGTGAGGCACTGACACCTCAGGGGGCGGAGATGTGGATGTAGAAGCAGCAGCAGCATTCATCTGTGCCAGACCTTGATGCAGCAATGCAGTGATGATCAGCTGCAGGGCATGGAAGTTTCCAGCTACGTCTTGTTGGTGTGCAGCCGTGGCAGCCATTTGTTCCGCTTGGGTCCGCTCCATGTTCTCCATTATCATTTGCATGCGGGCCAACTCCTGGATGACATCGCTGGAGCCACTCTGACTGGACAGTTGTTCTTGTCTCTGAGTCATGACTCCAGCGATGTCAGCCATGGAATGTCAGAGAGCATGGAGTGGACTGTGGGTGTCTGTGATGTTCTGTAGGTGGTCCCGAATGGGACTCAGACACCCACATATGGCATCGAGTTTGGCCGCCAGGCTGTCAAACCCCACCCGCTCCAGATCAGCCATCTCCTGCTGGACCTCTACCGCACAGCGTTGAAATGCCAGAAGTGGGTCCTCAAGGTCCTGGGAGACAGCTGTGGTGGTAGGTGCTTGGTGGTGGGTGGTTTATGCAGGGGGTGGAGTTTCCACAATGCAGCTGGATGGCCCTGAATCCGGAGATGGTGTGCTAAGAGTCTAGCAGCTGTTGGAGGGTGTCCTGGTTGATGGTGGCAAATTCCTCATCTTCATCAGTGAAGAGTGGGACAGGCTGCTGTACAGGAGGTGATGTTTCTCCCTCTGCAATGTAAAGGGGAGATGCAGTTAAATGTGTGTTTCAAGTATGATAATGCATTGGATGAGTTTACAAGCAGACTGCATGACAATGTCCATTCTGACTGTTTAGGAGGAGATGCCTATTAGATGCTGATAGGGATTATTTGTACAACATCACGGAAGTGACGTTGTAGTTGTACATTATCATCTCACAGTTTACAGCTATGCCAAATGTGAATGGGCAATTTCTATACACAAGCGTCCCCAGTTGTGTCCTCTGTTCAGTAGTGTAAGTGATGCAGTTTGTACCACAAATTGAAGACTTATCTTTTTACTTAAACGAATCTTCAGGCATCTGTGCTTACTTCTCCTTTCTCCAGGCTCGCGCCAGGACACTCCTCGGAGTATCTGTGCGCGCTACAAGTGCAAATAACATAACATAACATTGTAGTCAATGTTGATTAGCTCAGATTTATGTGTCAGTGCACTGCATTGTGGGAGAGTCACCCCTGCAGCTTTGGTTTTACTGCCCCTTATCCCTTTCAGCCAGTGAGCCTTTCACTTATGTGCATTTACAATGATGAGATGTTGCAAGCTGGAGTAAATATGGGTCTTGGTCAGAGTTGGGACACTTGTACATTGTTTGGCAGCAGATGTCTTCTTTACATCAGGGGTTGTATGTACACGAGGAAGTGTCAGAGTGTGACCTGCTCCTATAAGGATGAACTCCACACTCAGCCACTTCAGTGACCGTGGCCTGCACCATGTTAAAATGTTTAGGGTGCAGGCATGCAATTCATCATGCACTGTCACTTGCCATGTCAGTGTGGCTCACAGACAGTCAGCTTTGCTGGGTAGTGCACATGTGCATGGGTTTGGTGCGAGAATGGTTATGTGTGAGGAGGGACCCCTTCAGGCAGATTGGCAATGATGGGCTAATTGCTGTTTCTATGTGTGCTGCACAATGCAGTACACATGTACATCCAGGTAGTTTTGGCTCTTGTGATTTCTCTTGTGTGCATGTCGTCAGTCATGTTTTTCCTTGCATGCATTGCTTACTGCCCTCCTGTTGGCTTACCCGTTGTGAGTATGGTGCAGCGTGAGTTTCTATTGTCGTGCAGGCTGAACAGACAGTGACAACACCCATTACCCTCAACGTTGGCCCCACGTGTGGTGTGTAAGTGGGCATAGATTTGATGGATGTGGATTGCCATAGGCGTATTAGTGGTGCTCAGGCCTTATCACCCTCCCCCCCAACCCTCCCATCAAATGCAAATGGCAGGCTGCTGTGTGTTTGTGTATTTGCCACGCAGATGGTCACATGGATGATACATACTGTCCTGGTTCAGATTATTGAATGCCGGGGTTTGCGTATGGATGATATCAGACATGACTGCATATTTGTTCACTGACACAGTAGACTTACCAAACAGACAGGTTTACATGCACATCATGGTGTAATGGGCAACTCCCACCAGGACTGATGTGGAATGTATGGCACATGTGTACACTTGAGAGTGGAGGAGTGCATTTTGACCGAAGGGGTTATGGTGCCATTTAGCTACTTGTCATTATTTAGTGCAACTTTGCTATTCTTGCTTGTTGTCATACTTAGGTTGTCATACTTCTTTACAGGGACATTGTAGTTCTGTGAGTATGGCACACAGACAAGTCATGTAGTACATATTTGGATGACACATTCCTGATATGCATAGTCCATGCACTGTAGTGTTGTAGGCATATCCCCCCTGCTCATAGTATACATCACATTTGGACTCAGGTCTGCTGAATGTGTGCATTGTGGGATTTGCACCTTTTAGACAGATGGCTACATTATCACTTTGTTGTGACAATGCATGTTTTTATGGTATGCAGACTCACTAGATGCTTTCTCACTTGGTGTACACAGGACTGCATCTCATGAACAAGCAGGGGGGCACATTGACTGGGGATGCGGTAGGATGTCAAAATGGCCCCCTTGCCTCAACACCATGCATATACAATTCGTCTGCACAAGGCCGCATCTCTCTGATGCCAAAATGAGGATACACTGTGAATGTGACTGATCATGTGCATAAGTAGGCATGCCACCACCAATGTCAGCACACATGCACCATTGTGCCCGTGTGTCTGAGTTTTGTGCAAGATTGTGTATGTGCAGTAAGGTCCCCCTTGATGCACATGCACATTCTTGCACACGACTCAGACACACGGGCACATGCATATGCGTGGTGTTGAGGCAAGGGGGCCATTTTGACACCCTGCCGCATCTCCAGTCAATGTGCCCCTTTGCAATTTCATGTTGCCCTTATTCTGTGGTCTGATGTGAATCTTGGACTATATTTGGGTTACTTTTCTGTGCACATTTCCAAGTCTGTGAGCCCACCAATATGTGTCTTGCAATGTATTGGTTGAGTAGGGTGATATGTGTCTATGCCACCGGGGACATGGGTATCCGGGACATGATCCGCAGTCATTGTGGGTGTGCACTGAGAGATATTTAATTGGGCATGAGTGCCATTGGGCCCATCCACCCCCGTCCCCCCGGACCCTGGTTGTTACTCACCCTGTTGCTGATGTGTCTGGTCATGTTCAGCAGTATCCTGTCCCGGAACTCCAACCACCGTCTCCTCGCTGATGACAGCGGACACCTGTTCCTCCAACGCATCCAGCTCCTCCTGTAGCGCTGGACTCCCACCTCCAGTCTGCATTGCTGCTTTGAGATTGGCTGCAAGTTTTGCCTTGGTCTTGCACTTCGCATCATGCCAGCGCTTCTTGCAGTCATCCACTGTCCTCCTCACCTCTCCGACAGCATTCACCTTGGCTGCGATGGTCTGCCATATTGCATTTTTTGTTCCCAATGACACTGTGGAGCTGACAAACAGCTGTTGTTGTTTTTCTGTCACCTCCGCAATCAGGACCTGGTTTTCCTGCTGACTGAACCGGGTCTTCCTCTTCCTCTTCTCCTTGCCCTTCTCCTGGGTCTCTGCCTGGTCCACCTGGGTGTTTGGGGGGTTGTTGTTTGCTTCGGTACTGGGTCCAGCTTCCTCCATGGTTCTTCTATTATTTTTTTTTTTTTATTATTATTGTTTTTGTGTTTGGGCTGCAAAGCGGGTGTTTTATAGTGGTTTTTCCGGCCGAACGTAAAAAAAGTGGCCTCACGCTAATTAGCGTGCAGTTTCTGGCCGCTAATTGGCCGATCGCCCCTTTTTCCATTAGCGTCAGGATTTTTATCGCCGTGCCGCTGTTCCTAACGCGGGAAAGTTCACCTGGGAAGAGAAACTATCGCCATTTAGCGGCGTGTTGTAAATATGCCGCTAACACAGCGATAGTTTTCCGCGGTACACGGCGATGAAAAAACTGCCGCTAACTAGCGTCAGCGATAGTTATCGCCAATTCTTGTACATATGCCCCCAAGGGTTTAGACTGATTCACACTTCAGCGGTGCATTCATACTTTCAAGGATTATGAATTCTATACACTGGAGTCATCCTTTCTACGATTGCAAACTCTATTGCATGTAATCGCTGGAGGAGTTTCTGAATCCTTTATATTGAACAGACCTTGTTTATATCACTTAAATCACATATGTTATTAAGGTATTGAGGCAAGTGAATTTATATTGCTGGGAGTGAAAGTACAATACTAATGATGTTTCATTATGTTACAGCTGATGAACTATAATTATTGAGAATCAATCAGATCAAATATTTGATTTCTAAATTACTGAACACTGTTATAGATATAAGAACGTGTATTACAGTTCAGGTTTTTCCGTACATTATTTTAAAATGTTATTTATTTCTTAGCTGGGACGTCATAGAGTGAGTGGGTTATATCGAGACTGCTGCAAGAAGTATTAATTGTTGCAAACTCTTGATAAATACTGAAGAGATTGGGGGAAGCCTGAAACCAGCACTTTGTTCCTTGTGTGCCTGCCGCTGCGGAGGGGAGAAGGGAGAGGACTCCTAAACCCACAATCCCCCGCAGGACCAACGCCATTCTACCACGCCCGGAGGCGCATAAATTAACATCACGACTCTTACGGCGCGGGACACACGCGGGCCGCGCCCGGGCAAAGCCCAGGCCAAGGGCGGGCCCGTCATGTGCCCATCAGAGACCGGAGGAGGCTGGGCTGGGCCACCCCTCTTGGCTCACTTGGCTCTCCATTAGGACGTACCTTGTAATAGGTGTGTAATAGCTGCTTCCTGGTGAAGAGCTGGAAGAGGTGGACTAAACCTTGCCAGGAGGCACTTTGGTGAAGCAATTGGTCCTGCCTGCACTGGATTACAGGTACTTTTTTGTAAGTCGTATCCCTCCTGCTCTAAGGAAATTAATGTAGCTTGACTGAGGCGGCTTGGTTTAACTGAACTGGTTTGGTACCTAAGCCTCACATCTTTGTTAGTTCCAAACGAAGATAAGTGCTATAAAGACACTGCTGGGATAGTATCGGGACAGTACCCGACAGTACATCTGAGACAAATAAACATTGGTGGGCATAAAAATGAGAGTAAAGGTATCATCCTGTGCCATTAAAAGCACCCCCAGTTATCTGGAAATTTGCCTTGTGTCCAATTGTTACAGGCTTTATAGTCCGGTGTTGCTGAGTTGTTGGGTTGTCTGACCCATTTTATAAAAATTATTTCATTTAAAATCTATTTTCATCACACTTTGTTTATCTATTTAAATTTAAAAACTTGATAGTAGTCAATTTCTCATTCACATATTGCACATATATTAAATATTGTAATTTACCTTGTAGGTCATTATTTGGATTAAGCATGGGAAAACGGAAACTTTTAGCCGAATTAGGAAGGCCTAAATCCCTAGAAAGGCCACAGACACATACACAGACCTCGCTACTAAAGTTCATATCAGGAGCTATGGGGGCTATTGAGAAGCAGATTACCAATGTTGAGGAGTCACTCTTAGTCTGCGGAGACCAAATTACGACCCCCATGATCGCATTACAAAGTTTAGCTGATAATGATGAAAATCTTAAAACCTGTGATAGAGGTGGGTTTGTGACGACTGATAAGGCAACAAATGGGTGTATACAGAATACATCTGAAACTATCAATTCTTCTAAATCGGATTCCCCACTGCCTTCTAAACGGGTAAAAAAAACACGTAGGTGTACCACAATTAGTTTCTTAAATAAAGAGGCACCCCGTAGTAAAAGGATCAAACCCCAAAGCAAGATTCCAAATAGGCCAATGATGGTAACCACTGAACCCTTTCAACACTGTAGTGATTTAAATAACCAAAATCTAGATACACTATGCTCAGCAGTTAAATCTCTAGAGGTATTTCTGAAAAATAGCTTAGAATCCATTAATACCCGCCTAAAAGAAATAGAAACTAAATGTATGCCATGCTTGGACCAACTGAATATTCAATTGACAAGTGAGTCTATTGGGAATGCACCAGCTGGTAGTAACAGAGTCGTCGTAACCAATATAGCGAGGCAATCAAATCATCCACGTACCCAGAGTAAACAGGACACAACATCTCATGACCAAACTGGTCTAGGTTTAAACAAAGGGAATAAATTAGATAGAGCTTTGCTTCCGCCTGTCAATAATATACCCGTAGAAGCTCCCCAAATACAGCCAACAGAGTTTTTAGATCTCCCACCGGCCGCCACCCCATATGTAATAGTCCTGTCAAATGTCCCACCTCTACAGCACCAGACTTTTGAATCTTGGACCTCCCTCAGGAATGAGGCATTAAACTGGTTAGGGGTAAGATCAGGTTTGACCGAGCATTTGTTTACAGACCTAAAGATGGTAAGACGAATTAAATGGGTTGGCAGGACCCAGAAATCTCTACCAGGAGACTGCGTAGTTCTGTATTTTAAAACACCTAGACTGGTGGAGACTGTCCTAAAAAGAACTAGGCTCACTCACGTTACTTCAAATAGGATCTCTGCCCTCCCACTAGGTCAACCAGGCTCATTGGGGCTCTTTGGGGCCCTTTAATTGGTCTATGCCTCCAAGTATTCCCCCACCATTTACCAACTGACTTTACAATGTCCCAACTTTTAATGAATACCAGGAACTAGAAAACCTTGATGAAATAGATTGACCACTAGTAGTGAACCGGGAGGGAACCTAGCGGAGACATGAGAGGACAAATGTATCATATCATCTTGGAAGGGGGGACAGACTTTAGTAACAACTGGTTCAAGTATTCTGCCTGGCGTTGATCTTTCACAGCATTCCATCAGGTATAATAAAGACTCAACGTCAACTAATAGCGTAGGGAATTCTCCCCATTCTTCTGATGAAAATATTGTTTTTTTGTTCGAGAACGTGGCAGGACTCCGGAACAAAATCAATAACCCAGAGTGGTCAGACTTTGTATAAGGCTTTAACTTTATTTGTCTTCAGGAGACCTGGTTGGAGGAACCTGTTCATATGAATGGGTTTAGAACATTTCATGTCCCTGCCGTTTGAACCACTCATGGTAGATCTAAAGGTGGTTTATGCATTTTTGCTTCTAATTACTTACCACCTGCAAGATCAGTCAAAGAACGAACTAAACCCTACTACCAAGTGATTGTATGTGAAGGTTCAGGCTCGGCCAGGTTGGCAGTGATTAATCTGTATAACAATGCCCCAAGCGGTGAAATGATAACACATTTGCATAAATTATATGATTACTTGGAAAAGTTGGATAAAAGTAACAAGAAAAAGCTATCTATTGTGTGGGGAGGCGATTTCAATATTCAACTATGTAGTTCACTCACCGAGAAAGCATGTGGCATGAACAACCTAGATGGTTCGGGTAAAACACATTTTACCCATAATTGTTACGGAGATAAATTAAATGAACTTATCTACATATTAGATTTATCATTTTCGAACGAAATTTCATCCCCGTATGCTCCATTTAGGTGCACCTTTAATGGGAGAAATAATCACAGTATTACTGATTATGTTTTAACATCAAACAATCTGAGCCCCTATGTTTTTAACTTTAAAACTCATTGTATACCATTAAGTGATCATTACCCGCAATCTGTACAAATCTCCAAGGCTCTATTAATCAGAAAACAGCATGGGCATGGCCTGGCTCTTGGTGGAGAACTTGAGTTAGCCACCCTCAATGGGTATTCATTGTGGTGGCATCAGATTACCCCGGAGGGTTTCCTGGGGAAATTAATTTGCAATACGGGGGAAGCCTTTGAGATTTGCCTGGATGATACCTTAAAACCGCAGGAGATTATAAATGCTTTTTTAACTATTAGTCAGGCTGTGAAGGAGAATTTGCAATCAACAATGAAAATTAATAAAGCTAGAAATGGCTGCTTTGATACACAATGTACTAAGGCTAGTAAGAGGCTTAAAGAGGCACTACATAAAAACCCTAGGTGCAGAGCTTAGGTTCAGCATTGCGGATCTGTTTATCGACAGGCCCTGAAACAGCGGAAAACCCGGTTAAGAGAAGAGGATTGGGATGCGTTGTGCAAAGCAAGCATTAAGAATGACAATAACGCATTTTGGAAGATAGTAAATTCTTCCCCGTTGAGAAAGGATGCTGGGCCTGGGATCGTGGTTGCAATACCTGAGGATGAGTGGATTAAACACTTCTCCGCCATCTACTCTGCACAGATTCCTAAACCGGATGCTATTCAGGCCTCTAACTCTGATGGTAATCTAGATTTCGGACAATCCTTCAGCATTACTCCATTTAGTTTAGATGAAGTGACTGATGCAATAATTGCTAGCAAAGGGGGTAAAGCACCTGGCCCCGATGCCATCCCCGTAGATTTGTATAAAGCTAATATTCTTCTGTGGGGGCCCATCCTAACCGTCGTTTTAAGGGCCTGTTGTATTTCAGAATTTCTCCCTACATGGGCTGAATCTATAATAGTACCCATTTACAAAAAAGGGGACTGGCATAACCCTGCCTGTTATAGGCCGATTTCGTTGCTCGATTCATTAGTTAAAGTAGCGAGTAGAATAATTTTGAACAGACTTCAAGAGTGGGTCTAATCTAGGGGTGTTCTGGCTGATATACAATATGGGTTTCGCACTGGGGTGGGGACTATAGAACAGAGCCTTAATTTGAGTATGCTAGTAGGGAAATACACTAAGATTAAAGGCGGGGACTTGTACCTGGGATTCGTAGATTTGTCCTCCGCCTTTGACTGTGTTAACCACTCTAAGCTATGGGCAATTATTTTTAATATGGGAGTGGACCCTGCGATCATTTCTTTTCTGAGGGATCTGTACTCTGGCACGAAAGCTAGGATCAGATATGGGAGTAGGGGCGAATGTAGACAGCCATTTAGCATAGAAAGAGGGGTGAGGCAGGGCTGCGTCCTTGCACCCTTTCTATTTTTGCTCTATATAAATTATGTAGGCACTGCCCTGACCCTGCAACCGAAAGATCTTGCTCAGGTGGGACACCGTCCTGTGCCTGCCCTTCTCTATGCTGAAGATGCTGTCTTGATGGCACGCACCCCAATTTCCATGCAGTCGGTACTTAATGATTTTGTCGATTATATGCAGGACCTCGATTTGCATGTGAACCAAATTAAGACATTTATAATGAAGTGCAGCAGGAAAACTGGCAGCTGCCGTGCCATCAGAATCCTGGATTCCAGTATAGAATTTACCAACAATTTTTCGTACCTGGGTGTTTTATTCGATAAAGATGGCACATGGAATTATGCCATCAAGACTAGGGCACTGCTCTTTAGAAGTGCCTGTATGGCCTAATGGAAATTCGCCAATAGATTAGGCACAAATCCCCCTCGAAAGATGCTTACTATTTATAAGGCAAAAGGTGTTAGTAAAGCAGTATATTGGGCCGGCATATGGGGGTATGCAAATTGTACGGCGCTACAACTAGTGGAAAACGAGTCTTTGAGGTACTTACTTGCTACACCTAAAAGTGCCCCAACTTTTGTGTGCCACACAGAGCTGGGTGTACTGTTTCTCGCTGAGTTAATTAAGATCCAACCTATTCTGTTGTGGCACAAAGCTTGGTCGTCTGAGTACACCACCCTAAATCGGTGCGTTATAAGGGATTGTTTAAAATCAACCCTATACACACGAATCCCATGCCTGAGATATAGATATATAGAGTGCTTTTGTCAGGACTTGGGGCATCCAGATTATTTTACTAACCCGAATGCCTAGTTAAAATAAACAGGAAAAATCTAAAAGATGACTGTTTAACACATTTAAAGAATATAAGGATGTCTGCAGAATTGTTAAAGCCTACTGTTTTAAGAAATCAGCTTATATTAACTAGCTACGATATGCAACTATACTTGAGTATTGTACCGAATCAAAAGCACAGATATATTTTAACTCGTTTTAGAATGGATATTTTCCATCGTATGGTTACCTTCCCCGAACCTAACGATTGATCCTCAAATTTATCTAAATGTACCTGTGATAGTTCCTCAACACAGAGTACAGTGCATGTTGTTCTCTTTTGTAAATTTTATAAAAAGTGGAGGACACATTATATATTAAGCTTTTTAAAACACTTAGGGGCATATTCACAAGGAGCTATCACCGAATTAACGGCACTTTATCGCAGCCAAAGTCGTGATAAATTTACCCCCCCATTCACAAGCCGGTGTAAACAGCCCACAGCACCAGTTTTCCCACGATAGCAGCTGCAAAAAACATCGCCACAGAGGACCCTCGCAAATATCGCTAATGAGATGCAGAGTAGGCGTTCCCGTGACAAAAGCAGAGACAACAGCACACCTCAACATTCACAACGACCAGCCACATCCGCGATAAAAACACAAAACAGGCGATAAGGCACGTTAGCACCAGGAAATCTACACCTGCTCTGACCTGGTGTAAACTCGGACCGCAGCCAGCACCACAAAAGGGAGCACAGCCCAGGGCCACATCCGAAGGGCAACAGATGCCATGGAGCCACACATCATGCGGCCCGGACAACCAAGAGGGCCACAACACCCACCCCCACCACCCCAGGACCCCATCCCACCCCCGAAACACCCCCCCCCCCCAGCACCAACACAGATGCAGCGCAGACAATGACAGCGGAACCCCAGGAAGCGTACCAGCCGCACAGACCCAACATCTGACAATGTCACCTTCCACTACTGGCTGAAAGGGACAACCAACCTACGCATCCTGACCATCATCGCCTAACAGGCCTACGGCAACAACACAGCGGACAACCAACATCCCACCCCACACAAAGCAGATGGCGTGGCTGCACCTGTTGGCCACTGAGACCCCCCATCCAACACCAGCCAGAGTCGGAGGAGTCTCACAGCCAGCCACATACAAGTCCCCCACACCTGTCCTGGACATCACCATCACCCTGGTACCCCAGTCCCCATACGTACAACACAAGGCGCAGGATCCGCTGGAGACCAAGCAAGGACCATACGCCATAGCAGAATGCACGCACATGTTGGGGGCAACACACAGCACACATGTACTACCTGTGACCCTGTGACACAGCACACAATCACCGCAACAGGAAGCACACGTCTCACACCAATGTGCAGGCAACAACAGAACACCGTGGAACTCCCAACAATGTCGCATCCAAATACACAGCCAGTGTGCATGATACCTTCATCCTCCGACAGTCCATCATCAACCAGCGTACCCAGGATGGCAACAAGGGAAGTGTACAGCCCCTTGGCAATATACAAATGAACATCCCACACACCTCAACACCACAACCATGTAACTCACAACTCTGGCAATGCACACTTCACAAAATCATATACAACAGGCACAACAATATGCCCACCCACCAGACACGACAGAACAACTTACAATGTCCACATGGGCAAGCCCTGAACATGACCCAGCAACGGCATGGCACCTCAGCCACACAATAGCCGAATGTGGGGAGAGGTGGCAACCAGGCATGTGTGAAGGATGCAGGAGAACCATGATTGGGAAAGTACACAATGCCAACAGTGAAGGAGATGTGCTGGACACCTCGCAGTATGCAGAACACACCCATATCCATGGCGACATACACCGCTTGCGTATGGAGTGTAGTGGACAGTGGATGCCACCATGTCACCACAGCCAGTGGGGGACAACGCGGAAATGTTGCCTGTTATGCCCTCCCCCCTATGCGTCAGTGGAGTGGGATGGCCTGGCGTACGCCACGCCAGCGTAGGGGTGTGAATAAAAAGCACGTAGGCCTGGGCGTGGTCCCCTTCCGGAAAGACCAACGTCTCTGCCAGGGCGGCACCTCCCACCCCGCCACGAGGCCGTCGCCGTCCTCGTGAGCCGAGTTGCCTGCAATGCAGTGCGCTAGCCGGTCCCCGGCACGCTGGACCACGAACACGTCAGGCCCGCCCCTGCGCAGCCAGGCCACACTGATCACCTTCTGACACCGGCGTGTTTCAAGGAGGGCCCACCACGTGCCGGCGCAAGCTCCAAGCCCGAGTCCCGCGAACTTGGCAGTCAGCTCCGACCACCAGGCCTCCACGACACAGGCCCGCTTTATTCCCTTTTCGTTGACTTACTCCACTGCCGCCCCCGGACTACTCTTCGGACCAGTAGGTCCCACATGTGGAACTGTGTCTTGAGTCATGAATGGCAGTGACCCCATATCCCGGCCAGCAGCCACAGCACCAGACCCCCACAGTTCAGTGAGGCATAGTTCCATATGGGCATCTTGCGACACGTGGTGCCACTAACCCTGTTCAACGCCAGCCTGCTACACATGGTGCCACTAACGCTGTTCAACGCCAGCCTGCTACACGTGGTGCCACTAACCCTGTTCAACGCCAGCCTGCTACACGTGGTGCCACTAACCCTGTTCAACGCCAGTCTGCTACATGTGGTGCCACTAACCCTGTTCAACGCCAGCCTGCTACACGTGGTGCCACTAACCCTGTTCAACGCCAGCCTGCTACACGTGGTGCCACTAACCCTGTTCAACGCCAGCCTGCTACACGTGGTGCCACTGAACCTGAACTACGCAGGCCGGTGGGGCCATCCAACCTATGCAGGGGACACAATGTGAATGGGCCGTGCTGACCGCTGCCTCAGGCCTACACCACGGTCAGGTAGGTCACACATATGGAACTGAGTCTTGATTACACTATGGCCATGAACATCATTTAAGGCAGAGGACAATACACTATACACCCTCCGATGTGGTGGCAACAAGTCTGTGCATGGCATCACAACCACACGTGTCTGTGGGCCTACGCGGACCACTGCCCTTGGCCTATGCTGCGCACGAGTGGGATCACTGATTTGTAACTGAACATCGGTAATTCAGAAGGCAGAATACATTTCCTCGCACGCACGGAGGGGCGTAAGAGGATGACACGTTGCAGTCCGGAGGGAACAGGATCAGCGTCACGGAGGTGATTGAACACTACCGACAACTGCCACTGTGTCACCAACTCTGTGCCTCACGAGCCAACGACCCGTGGCTGTGGGCCACTGCTGACCGCTGCCTCCGGCCTACACTGCGGTCCAGTAGGTCACAGAGCCTTGATTTGGCAATGTTGGAGTTCACATCTGTGTACCGGCATCATCGCAGACTGCATCCCCTCACAGCACCTGTGCCACTAAGTTTGTTCCCCGACATACATGGACACTCACTGGTCGTACATTGGTGGCGTTTGAGTCTGTGGACTAGGGGCTAGTTTTCATCCTCATGTAGCTGATCCCGAATTGTTGGTGCAAACGAGGGTTGTGCTTTCCACTCCTCCATTTGCTGCTTCCAGATGACATCAGACCTTCCGCATCATGCCCTGAAGGACACCTTCCACTGTCCCCCGGAACCCTCCGCAACATACACCTCGGACATTGATGGGGACCTGCTCAGGTCGCATGGCCCATCTGACTGCACCGCATGTCACCGTCCCGTGGCTGGGTGCCTGTGCCGGCCGCAGTGCATCCGGGTCCACTAACTCTGTGCTGGTCAGGTCTGGGACACCTTCTTCTGAGACATTGAATGGCCTCTGTAGCGTTGGTCTTGGGGTCATCAACGCCATGTGTCTGTGGCCCTGGGCTGTCCGCATCCTCCGGCCTCAACTGCGGGCCACCAGGGCCCACGCAAAGCATCGAGTCTTGACCGGCCCGGACGTCGAATCACCGCAGGAGGCACACGCCACCACCGCAAGGACCACCTCCAAACGCCATCTGCCAGAGTCGAAACGGTGGTCCTGACAGACCTACGGAGTTGCTCAGACCTGTCGTGGATGCCATCATCGGCCTGATACCCTGCTCAGCACTCCAGGTGCCAGTGACTCAGTGCACCGCAAGCCATTGTCCGTTACTGATTGAGTTTTGTGCTGTTGTGAGGTTGCGCAGCTATGTCACCTCATGCAGTGGGGAAGGCCTGGGACCATGATGAGGAGGATGTCTCAAGTGTGCGGACGGGAGAAGGCACAGACAATGGGAGGGCAGGTGGCAACAGCCCCAAGGCAGGAATGCAGACTGGTGGTGGTAGTCAAGCTACACACCCGGATCTAATACTGGGTATTGCGCTGTGGACTGCGGATGCAACTGTCACCTCAGGCAGTGTGGGAGACCTGGGACGTTGATGAGGAAGTTGATGCAGGTGTAACACACCCCACTGCATCTGCATCAGGACTAACCCGAAGGGACACAATCCTAGCAATTTCTTCACATGAGCGCGCTCTTCTCTAGTGCCCCTACCTCAGTGCACTGCACCTCACGGAACCTCCTGACTGAATATTGGGTGTCCTCTGTCCTTACTCCGGATCCCTCCATGTTGCTCTGCATTTGACTCTGTTATGCTGGTGTTTTCTGTTTCCATTACACTGGTGTCCACTGTTCAGGTTGTTGCCAGCACCAAGCACTCCGTGCGGGCTGGCTTATACTCACCCCACACACATCCAGCACAGGCGTCACTGTACATGTGGCCCTGCCAATAAAGGGGCCGGGCGCACGTGCCCGTAGCCAGTTCAACATGATATGTGCAGGTGTCTCTGTGGGGGTGTGGGTCTCCTTTGTGGGGTGTAGGTGGTCCCTGAAGGGTATTGGACACCCACATATGTGTTCTAGTTCGCATTCCATGGTTTCGGCAACACCCTCACCTGTTGGGACACCTCCTTTTGGCGTTCTGCCACCTGGCATTGGGATGCCCTGTGTGGGTGGGTGACGTGTTGTGAGGCAGCCGTTATTGCGGGTGCTTCATGCTGTGTGGTCTGTTGCAGAGTCTGGGTTCTCCTCTGAGTAGCTTGTCTGCCCTGGTCCTGGTGGTGGGTTGTGTGGGATGTCCATGGGCTGTTGTAGGGCGTCGGTGTCGGGGGTGTGGTGTTCGTCTCGGGCATCACTGATGGGTTGCTGGTTCAGACCTGCTGGAGGTGTTGTTTGTCCCTCTGCATTGTGAAGGGGAGGTGCATGTTGGCATTGTGTTGGCACCTTGTTCTTGTCGACAGGCAGACTGTGTGACAATGTACATTGTGACTGTTTGGGCGGTGGTGGCTATTTGAGTTGGGACAGTATACATTTGGCCTACATGGCTGATGTGGGGTTGTAGGGGTAGATGTGCATCTCACAGTTCCCTGCTCTGTCCAATGTGATTGTTCTGTTTCTGCGCCTGGGTGGACCCAGTTGTGTCCCCTGTTCTGCAGGGTGGGTGTTGCACTTTGTGCCACATTGTCATGGTATGTGCTGTGATTGCTATGTGTGTGTGCTGCAGTGTGCTACGGGGATGGGGGACATGTCCCAGGGTAATTGTGGATGTGCAGTGTGCTACACCTCATTGTGCATGTGTGGCATTGTGCCCATCACCCCCGTCCCCCCAGTCCTTGTTGGATCCTCACCCTGTTGTTGTTGTGTCAGGTCATGTCGAGCTGTGTCCGTACTCCCTACTCCTTGCACCCTCTCCACACTGATGACTGTGGCCTGGGTTTCCTCCTGCTCCTCCTGTTTCGCTGGACTGCCACCTCCTGTCGCCGTTGCTGCCTTCCTGTTGGCAGCGGGTTTGTGCCTGGTTTAGGTTGTCATGTCCTGGCGGAACCTCTTGGCCTCCTGGATTGGCCTCCTGGGCTCTGCGACTGCATTCCAGGCGGTCTGCTTGTGGGTCATTTGCTGGTAGTGTTCTGTCGCCTCCGTGGCCTTGGTCTTGTTTTCCTGCGGTCTGCACCTCGTCTTCCTCTCCCTTTTCTCCTTGGCCTTCCCCGACCCAGTTGTTCCTTGCTGGTGGTCTGTGGGGGTTGTGGGGTTTGTGTTGCCCTCTGCGCTGGGTCAGGGTGCATGGATGTTGCTACGTGCTTTGGCTTGTTTCTGGTGTGTTGTGCCTGTGGTTTTTATGGTGCAATTGCCCGCCAGACGCGTGGGAGTTGCAGGCCGAGGCTGCTTTTCGCAGCTTTTTGTACCGCAATTGGCCTCATCGCATGATTTCTCGCGTTCGCGTTTCGCATTTTTTGGGCGTGGTGTTGATTTCCACGCTGGCATTTGACGCGTTATCTGGTGATTATCGCATGGTACCGCCTTGTTGTGAATTCCACGTTGACACAGGGTTATTTTCCTGTGATAGGCTGCGTTATTGAAAGTTGCGTTACGCTACTCTTGCGGTAGTTATCACACGTTCTTGTAAATATACCCCTTAACGTTTACCCAATGTCGCCTGGCCTATCTCTTTTTACAGTCTCTGACCACTATCGATATCTGTGTAAGAATGTCATCCTTTTTATGGAGTGTTTTTATGCCAGGAAGAACATTCTGATAGAGGATACGAATAATCCAGTCAGATAGGGTAAGAGTGTTTAGAAGAATCATGCTGGCAAATTGAATTGTTTCGTTTTGTATATTGAAAATATTAATCTATTGTTTTCTACACGTAATTCTATTAATATGAATTAAAGTAAGTGAGTGGAAATAGGATCTTATGGTGGACCCAGATTTGAGGTTTTTACCCTCCTGTATTTTTTCACCTCTGATTACATGTATATAATTTTTACGGGCATAAGCCAACATAAGGTATAGATGAATTTTAGGCTGGTATGGAATGAACTGTTTTCAAAAAATACGATTTGATAGTGCTTGGTATTTTGTATTATATATGTGTATTTATGTGATAATGAAATGAGATTGGATAATGTATTGTATTATGTATTATATATGTGCATTTATTTGGGGTGGGCAGAGTTGGCGTAGCGCCACTACGCAGAGTTATGGAAAAAATGTGTGGACAGGGGTCCCTCATGCCCGGGCAGGCTCCCCGATCTCCCCGGCCTGGCTGGGTTGAGAAGCAGGGACCGGCCCCGGGGCCTGGGTTTCGGGCAGGGCCTGGGGTGTGAGAGCCCCCATCCTGCGGCCTGCCAAGGGTCCGTCTGCCCGGGACAAGGGTCCCTGGTGCAGAGCCCCCGAGCCCTGCAAGGGCAGGCGGGAGCCCTACAGTGAAGGCTCGGGGCGGGCAGATGGGCGTCCTTTCGGTCCCGGCCATCTGGTCGCGCCTTTTCCCCTCGGCCATCTGGTCGCGCGCAATGCTTTCCAATGGGGCGACCAGATGGCCGGGCCGGCCTGGATGTCCCGATGAGGGCTCATTTGCCTCCCCGAGCCCAGCCAGGGCTCCAGGAGGTCGGGCGCCTCCGCTCCCTAGGTCCCCTCAGTCTCGCGGTGCGCACAGATTCCCAGAAAGAGGGGTAGCTTTCCTCCGGATTACTAGGGGCAGGGTATGCCGGGACACCCCTCCTGGGCTGGTGGTTCTCAGCCGGGGACCAGATGAGCTAGGCCCGGACAACACCTCCCCACCGTCCGGGGCTCCCTCCTCCGGCCCGCCACGTGGCAAAGTGCCCGGGACGGGCTCCATGGGTCCTGGGCAGTCCTTCCCCGGGTGTCCGGGCCCGAGAGCTCCTGTGGGCTCCCCGTGCCTGAGGCCCAGCAAGGGGTCTCCAAGCCCCCGGGACGTGGAGCCCCCGAGCGCTGCAAGGGTAGGCGGGACCCCTACTGCGAAGACTCGGGGCGGGCAGATGGGTGTCCTTTCGGTCCCGGCCATCTGGTCGCACCTTTCCCCTCGGCCATCTGGTCGCACGCAATGCTTTCCAATGGGGCGACCAGATGGCCGGGCTGCCCTGGAAGTCCTGATGAGGGCTCATTTGCCTCCCCGATCCCAGCCAGGGCTCCAGGAGGTTGGGCGTGTCCGTGCCTAGGGTCCCCTCAGTCTCGTGGTGCGCTCGGGTTACCAGAAAGGCGGGTAGCCTTCCTCCAGATTACTAGGGACAGGGTACTCCGGAACCCCTCTCGGCCTAGTGGTCTTCAGCCGGCAGCTGGACAGGCCAGGATGCCGCCGCAGCCCGGGGTCCGTCCCCGGGCCTGCCATGTGGCAGGATGCCCCGGATGGGGTCCCGCGGGCCCGGGGAGCCTCCCCGTGCTTGGCTGGGTTCAGGGGCTCCCAGGGGCCCCGGGGAGGGTGGCCTCCCCACCCCGGGCTCCGTCCTCGGTCCTACCGCGTGGCAGGGTGCCCGGGATGGGGTCCCGCGGGCCTGGGGAGGCTTCCCCTTTGCCTCTGGGCCCGGGAGCCCCGGCTGGGTCCAGGGCCCCGCTGGGCCCCGGGTCAGGTGCTCCAGCCCTGGGCCTCGTCCCCCAGCCTGCCACCCCGCCAAAGGCCCGGGACGGGGTTCTGTCGTGCCCGGGGAGCCTCCCCCTGCTCAGCTGGGTTCAGGGGCTCCAAGGGACCCCGGGGAGGGTGGCCTCCCCACCCCGGGCTCCGTCCTCAGTCCTGCCGTGTGACAGGGTGCCCGGGATGGGGTCCAGCGGGCCCGGGGAGGCTTCCCCTTTGCCTCCGGGCCCGGGAGCCCCGGCTGGGCCCAGGGGCCCACTGGGCCCTGGTTCGGGTGCTCCAGCCCTGGGCCCCGTCCCCCGGCCTGCCGCCCCGCCAAAGGCCCGGGACGGGGTTCCGTTGTGCCCGGGGAGCCTCCCCCTGCTCGGCTGGGTTCAGGGGCTCCCAGGGCCCCCGGGAAGGGTGGCCTCCCCACCCCGGACTCCGTCCTCGGTCCTGCTGCATGGCAGGATGCCCGGGACGGGGTCCCGCGGAGGCTTCCCCTTCGCCTCCGGGAGCCCCGGCTGGGTCCAGAGGCCCCGCCGGGCCCCGGGTCGGGTGCTCCAGCCCTGGGCCTCATCCCCCGGCCTGCCGCCCTGCCAAACGCCCGGGACGGGGTTCTGTCGTGCCCGGGGAGCCTCTCCCTGCTCGGCTGGGTTCAGGGGCTCCCAGGGGCCCCGGGGAGGGTGGCCTCCCCATCCCGGGCTCCATCCTCGGTCCTGCTGTGTGGCAGGGTGCCCGGGACGAGGTCCCGCTGGCCCGGGGAGGCTTCCCTTTCGCCTCCGGGAGCCCTGGCTGCGTCCAGGGGCCCCGCCGGGCCCCGGGTCGGGTGCTCCAGCCCTGGGCCCGTCCCCCGGCCAGCTGCCCTGCCAAAGGCCCGGGACGGGGTTCTGTCGTGCCCGGGGAGCCTCCCCCTGCTCAGCTGGGTTCAGGGGCTCCCAGGGGCCCCGGGGAGGGCGGCCTCCCCACCCCGGGCTCCGTCCTCAGTTCTGCCGCATGGCAGGGTGCCCGGGATGGTGTCCGGTGGGCCTGGGGAGGCTTCCCCTGTGCCTCTGGGCCTGGGAGCCCCGCTGGGTCGGGTGCTCAGGCCCTGGGCCCCGTCCCCCGGCCTGCCGCTCTGCCATAGGCCTGGGACGGGGTTCCGTTGTACCCGGGGAGCCTCCCCTTGCTTGGCTGGGTTCAGGAGCTCCGGCTGGGGCCCCTGAGTGCCCCGGGTGAGGGCGGCCTCCCCACCCCGGGCTGTTTCCTCGGTCCTGCCGTGTGGCAGGGTCCTCGGGATGGGGTCCCACGGGCCCGGGGAGGCTTCCCCTGCGCCTCTGGGCCCGGGAGCCTCGGCTGGGTCCAGGGGCCCCGCAGGGCCCCGGGTCGGGTACTCCGGCCCTGGGCCCCATCCCCCGGCCTACCGCTCTGCCAAGGGCCCAGGACAGGGGCCGTCGGTCCCATGCAGGCCTCCCCTGCTTGTCAAGGTGTTCGCGGGCCCCGGGTCGGAGGGCCTGTCGGGTCCCTCTCGCAGCCTCCATGGCTGGGGCCCAGCTGGGGCCCCGGGCATCCGGCCCGCCATGCCCCGGCACCCGCTCACTCTTTTGTTGGGGCACAGAGCGACCAGATGGCTTCCCTTTCGAGCTCGGCCATCTGGTCGCACCTTTCCCCCGGCCATCTGGTCGCACCTATCCCCTCGGCCATCTGGTCGCATGCAATGCTTTCCAATGGGGAGACCAGATGGCCGGGCTTCCCTGGAAGTCCTGATGAGGGCTCATTTGCCTCCCCGATCCCACCGAGGGCTCAAGGAGGTCGGGCACATTCGTGCCTTGGGTCCCCTCTGTCACCTTGTGTGCACGGATTACAAGAAAGGGGGGTAATTTTCCTCCGGATTACTAGGGAGAGGGTCAGTCAGACCTCCATGAGGTTTGGTGAGTCCGAAACAGGGGAAGGCAGAACCCGGGCCTGCCCGCCGGGGCCCCCAGGGGCCCGGGTACGCACCTGCCTCTAAGCCCCTTCCCGATGGTCCTTTTTCTCTGAGCCTGCTCAGTCAGACCTCTGTGAGGTCCGGCAATTCTGAGACAGGGGAAGGCAGCACCCGGGCCTGCCCGCCGGGGCCCCAGGGGCCCGGGTCTGTGCCTGCCTCTAAGCCCCTTCCTGATGGGCCTTTCCTCCGAGCCTGCTCGCCCCGGGAGCAGGCAGGGATGCAAAACCGGCATCCTCCCGCACAGGGCAGCCTGCTAGGGGATGCCCCGGCTGTACTCTGATCGATTGGGCACTCTCGGTCCGTTTAGGGATGGACTGCTTGGCCAGCCTCTGCTGTTGTTTCAAGCAAGGAGCTTCCACCCCGCATGGACCGTCCGACTCGAGGCCCTGCTGCCTGGCGGGAGGCCCTTCACCCTAGCCAGCAGAGCGAAGGCCGAGCGGCCCCAGCAGCTCGTGCCCCCCAGTGGTCTGACCCGAGTGGA